>PITA01010508.1:0-29735 GCA_004023965.1 Spilogale gracilis
TCTCTCTGCTCTCTCTGCCTACTTGTGATCCCTCTCTGTGTCAAATAAATAAATAAAATCTTTAAAAAAAAAAAAAAAGAAAAAGGGAATGCAGGGGCACGGGGCAAGCCCTCTTTTTCTCTCTCTTCCTCTCTCTCTTTCTTTCTTTCTTTTTTTCTTTCTTTCTTTTATTAAAGATCTTATTTATTTGAGAGAGGGAGAAAGAGATTACATGGGTAGGGAGAGGGGCACAGGGATAAGCAGACTCCCTGCTTGAAGTGGTGCTGGATCCCAGGGCCCTGAGATCATAACCTGAGCTGAGGTCAGACACAAAGCCCACTTCCTAGTTGTGGAAAGCGAGACTTGGAGATTTGGCATCCAAGGTCACCCCACTGGCAAATGGAAGTGCTGGGACCCCGGGGTCCTCTGGGTCAAAGCCTGACCTCTTAGGCAGCCTGCCCTCGCTGCTGTCACCTACGAAATTTTCCACATTCCCGGTGAAGGTCCTCTGAGACTCTGCTCTCTGCTGTCGTGCTGACAACTCCCATGCTGCCTGCACCGTGTGACTGTCTCTCCAAACCCCACGAAGGGACTCTTTAATCTCAGGACCACGGGAATCTTGTTTTGGCTCTGTTGTCCATCGAGGCACTAGTTTTACTCTCTTGAAGCTTGTATATTTCTAGATTCCTCTTAATCTCCCTCTTTGTGGTACACAACTCAGTTCAACTAATATTTTTCAAATACCCGCTGTGGGCAGAGCCCTTTGTCCAGTGCTATGGAGAATTTAAAGACAAACAAGATTGGGCCAGCCTCGTGGGACTTCCCGTTTCTGGGGTGTGAGACACACACAGGTGGAGCCACATCCAAGGTAGAATTCAGACAGCGGATGGAATCCGCTAGCTTTCTGAGGGAAGGGGCATTTGGCGGTGACCTTAAATGACCCATAGGACCTTGATGCAGGCTCAGGAAGAGAAGGCAGAAGAAAGCAAGAGGAGCAAATGTTTGGAGAAGAAAGGACAGTAGCCTTTACGACTGAAGCAGGGTTAGCGCGCTGTGGGAGTCAGGGAAGCCGACGTGAGCTTGGCTGGCACCCCAGGGCGAGGATGTCAACCGCCAGGGCGGGAGTGGAGTTCCATTTCAGTCCTGGAGTTGACTCTTGGCCCGTTGACATCTAATCCAGAGCTCTCCTTCTCCGCGGCTGAGGAACCAGGCTCTCACCTTTGAGTGTGTCCTCTGGGTGCTGGCAGCACTTCTGGGCTTTGATCTGCTGCTGGCTGATTTGGTAGCAGAAAGTCTGCCAACTTAAGGACTTTTTTTTTTTTTTTTAACCCAAAATAAGTCTTTTCCACGAAATTGCCCCTCAAGAGAGAGAGCTGCTTCTTTTGTTTCTCCTTTTCTGGCTGTCTGTGGAAGAGAAGCTCTTGCTGGTAAAGGAATGACTCCTCAACCAGAAGGAGGAAACGATCTTTCTCCCCCCGCCCCCACTCTATTAGGCCTTGTGTCCCGAAACCGCCCAGAGGAGGAGGGCCAGTACTGGCTGAGTATGGGCAGAACGTTCCACAAAGTGACCCTGAAGGATAAGATGATCACAGTGACACGTTACCTTCCCAAGTGAGTCCTTGGAAATTTCAGGTTTTCTTCTACTGTCCTGAGTTGTGTCCACATCCTAACTTCTGTTTATAATGCCTTATGTGACACCTAATTAAAACCAACATAGGCTGAGTGGTTGGTTTTCCTTTTCTTGGAATTACTGTTTTGTTTTCTAGGGTTAGTTTACTGTTTTAGCTCACCTGCCTCTAAAAGGGTCTCGACTCAGCTTACAATGTCTAGCTTGATTCTTAGCAAGCCAATTAGAAATAAAGAATGGGAGGACAAAAGAATGACAGAGTTTAGGAACTGAGAAATTTCTGTTACCAGCCCCCACGATGAGTCGGCTACCACACTTGGTGATCGAGTGCCAAGGATGGTGCTAATGACTCTGTTGAGATGGAAAGGTCTAGAATAAAGGGGAGGGAGGGGAGTGATTCTCTTTTGGACTTCTGGGCATGCCCTTTGTCTTTCAGGTACCCTTATGAATCTGCCCAGATCCACTACACCTACAGCCTGTGCCCTTCCCACTCAGACTCGGAGTTCGTCTCTTGTTGGGTGGAATTCTCCCACGAGCGGCTGGAGGAGTACAAGTGGAATTACTTAGATCAGTACATCTGTTCCGCTGGCTCTGAGGACTTCAGGTCAGAGGTCATACTTTGGTTTTCCATCTAGCTACCCTTGGGTGTGCCGACGTTGAGCACGTCTGTCCTTTTTTTCTGATTACAACATGATGTTTGTTTTAGAAAGCATGGAAAAACAAAAGCACATCTGCATGAGTCAGAACCTCGGCGATGAGGTGGGTGGTGGCGCCCGTCGCGCAGCAGTGTGGATGTGGCGCAGGGTTGGGCTCTGCAGGGTTTGGAAAGGGGTACATTCTGTTGTGCACATTCTACGCAAAACAGCGGCAACAGAACTTCAGTGATGAGTCCTCTTTGACGGAATGCCAGTTCAGATCATGTTCTTAGCCTTTTCCTGTCTGCCTGTGGTGCCTCGTTTTTTTATTTTTAATTTCTGCGTGTGATTTATGATTGTGGGGATAAAAAGTCACTGTCCCATTGTGTCTGGGTACACAGAACCATCCTGACAGCTCTGGGATGTAAATTAAAAGTAGTACCCTTTGTGGGGGCGCCTGGATGGCTCAGGCGTTAGGCATCGCCTTCGGCTCAGGTCATGATCCCGGAGTCCCGGGATCGAGTCCCACATCGGGCTCCCTGCTCAGCGGGAAGCCTGCTTCTTCCTCTCCCACTCCCCATGCTTGTGTTCCCTCCCTTGCTGTCTCTCTCTCTTGAATAAGCAAATAAAATCTTTTTAAAAAAGTACCCTTTGTGGTCTTCCTCTAGAGCTTGCGTTTCAAATGAAGCCATACGATGTAGCATCAGAGATGTAGCATCAGATAAACACGTACTCAAGGGGAGATGGCCCCTCAGATACCAACTCCAAGCCCAGGCTTGAGATGGACCTTCACTGGGAGTGCTTTTTTTTTTTTTTTTTTTTTTAATTTATTTGAGAGAGAACAGGGGGAGGTGTAAAGGAAGAGGGAGAGACACACTGAGTGTCCCCACTGAATGCAGAGCCCGACACGGGGCTCGATCTCATGACCCTGAGATCATGACCTGAGTTGAAACCAGGAGGCAGACACTCAACCGGCTGAGTCACTGCAGTGCCCCGGGAGTGCTTTTATTATCTGCTTTGGCTCACCACCACCCCCTTTTCTTCCTGTGGCCCTTCACAGCTTAATTGAGTCTCTGAAGTTCTGGAGGACCCGTTTCCTGCTGCTCCCAGCCTGTGTCACTGCCACCAAGCGCATCACAGAAGGGGAAGCCCACTGCGACATCTATGGGGACAGGCCTCGAGCAGACGAGGAGGAATGGCAGCTCTTGGATGGCTTTATCCGCTTTGTGGAGGGTTTGAACCGCATCCGTAGGCGCCATCGCTCGGATCGCATGATGCGGGTAGGGCTCCGTGGGTCCTTTGGGGACTTGGTCTTGGTCTCTTTGTGTCTCGGAGGCCTGTCCGGCCGGTGGGTGGAGGAGGGAGGGAGAGGGTAGCGGACAGCCAGTGACAGCGTTCTGCGGCAGCCGAGGACACCCAACTCCTTCCTGTGCTTCCCAGGCGAGACCCCATGCGGAGCCCAGCTGCTTCTGCTGGGCCACTAAAAGTCACTCGGGGGTAGTGGCCGCTATACTTGCTTAGTGTCGTGTCACTTCTAGCGCCTCCAGTGCTTTGGGTATTCATTCACCCATGTGCTGCCCAGGGAGGGCACTGAAGGTCCTGGGGTTGGGCCATGTCTGAGGACAGCCATCCAGTGAAGGGCAGATCTGGAATTCTGGGTGTGCGTGCAGTCCTATAAGTTTTAACAGATGTATAGATTCATGTAACCACTACAACTATAATCAGGATACAGAGTAATTCTAACACTTTCGGAAGAACCCCTCATGCCACCCTTTATAGTCACACTTTGCCCGCATCTCTAACCCCTGCCAGCCACTGATCTGTTCTCTGTCACGATATTGTTGTCTTTTCCAAAAGTCACATGCATGGAATCACATAATGTAATCTTTGGAGAAGGTGCCTTCTCTCACCCAGCGCAATGCCTCTGGGACTCGTCCAAGTTGTCGCTCATCTCAGTACTTCATTCCTTTTCAGTGTGAGTAGTGTTGCATCATCGATTATGTTTCTAACCCAGGTTTGGTGTTCTTTCCCTCACACTGGCTACCCTTTGTCCACAACATTGCTTATGATTAGAAACATTTAAAAAAGAAAGAAAGAAACAAGCAAACAAACAAACAAACAAACATATCCAGAAGACTGCATGGTGGAAAGAGCTTTGGTCTTCAAACTGGATGAGTAGAGCTTGACTTCCAGTTCCAGTCGGATTTGCTGTGAGTCACTTAACTTCTCTGGGACTCAGTTCCTTCTTCCGTGACTTAGATAAAACATTATTTGCTTCCTAGATCCAGGACAAGGCTGAAATTATCTCTGGAATCCACCTCAAAGAGGCAGTTTGTTTTGAGTCAACAGGCATTCAGACCTTCAGCTCAAGCGAAAAGCAGTTTTCAGCATTGACCAAATAACAAGAGCCTGTGTTGCTTGCCTCTGTGACTTGGATTCCCAGACGGTCCGATGCACCGCAGATGCAGCAGGACGCTCTGGGCTGTGAGTGGCATCCACTGACGGAGCTCCCTTGGGCTGATGGCCTTGTTTCCTCTTCTCTGCTTTAGAAAGGGACCGCCATGAAGGGCTTACAGATGACCGGGCCCATTGCCACACACTCCCTTGAGTCGACCGGCCCCCCAGTTGGGAAGAAGGGAACCTCAGCTCTGTCTGCCCTGTTGGAGATGGAGGCCAGTCAGAAGTAAGTGCCTGCTTGGGGAAAGACTCATCCCCACCCCACAGGCTCCCTAGGTTTTCAGTGCCCCACCTTGTGAGCAGGAGTGGAATATGATTTCTATCTGCAAGGAGCCTGGAATTAAGGAAAAGATGCATACGTGAGCAGAAAGCTGGGTTAATACCTGGTAAGTGCCAGATAACATGAAATACGCCAGAAATTACAGACTTACAGTCTGGGGCTTAATTTGAACTACAGATACATTTGCTTTGGCCCACAAAGTGAGGTTTTTTTGTTTATTTGTTCTTTTTAACAGATTTTATTTTTTAGAGCAGTTGTAGGTTCAAAGCAAACTTGAGCGGAAGGAACAGAGATTTCTCATACACACCCTGTCTCCCTCTGTCAGCACCCACCCGCCCAGAGTGGGCCGTCGGTTAGAGCTGACGAGGCTGCATTGACAGATCGTCGCCCAGTGTCCATACGTACAGGCGAACGTACAGGTCACCCCTGGTGGCGTGTGTTCTGTGGATTTCAGACGAACATATGATGGCATGTAGCTGTCATTATAGAGGAGTTTCACTGTCCTAGGGGCCCCAGACATTTTTAAAATAGCTAAGCCACATTTTTTTTAGTTTGAAGATTTCAAATACAAATTTGGATTTTATGTGAAATTATATAGTATATTTCATATGATACGTGATTATATTATATATAAAACAATATACAGATAATGAAACACAACACTGTGTCATAGATAATAGATAAAACCCAGCCTTTCAAAAAGTAGAAGAGCCTTAGTTATACTACTGGGTCCACATGCATACCCAGCCATGGGAGGGCTGGTCTTTTAGAATGGACACGTGTCCTCTGGTTTACCGGGGAACCAGCACACCCTCTGGTTTTGGACTTGCCTTGTCCCCTCAGGTGTGTGACCTGGCCAGCTTCTCTAGGCTTCTGTGTGGTCCCTTCTTAAACAGTAGGTGTTCCATTTCCCAGGACACTGGTGGGGCCACATCTTGCATGGGAGGGCAGTGACAGCATCCTAGGAAGGGGGATTTGAGTTGGCCTGGTAGGAAAGGAAGTCTCTATAGAGAGGGACAAGGGGGGAGCTTGGGCAAGAGGAGAGAGTACCTCCGTGTGCAGGTGGCCCCACTCTGGGGGCCTTCGTGCCCCCTGTCCTGCCAGTCAACCCAGATTCTGTGCTTGCCAGCATCCCGGGCCAGTGCGCGTCAGATCCCTGCGCAGAATTCTAGCAGCTTCCTCACGTCCTCCCTGGCCTGCGTGTGTCCTCAGTAGAGGCCGTGTGTTGTGCCTGGCACATGGGACGTGCACAGAAAGAGTCATGGGATGGTAGAGGAGGGGTGCTGAGGGTCCCTGTGCAGGTGTTCGGGGAGGCGAGAGCTGGTCTCTCCGGCACGAAGGCCTCTGTGGCGTCCAGCAGGAACCTGTGCACGTTAGGGTTTCCAGGAGCTGCATCGAGTGAGCTTGAGGCATAGCAGAGTCGCGATTGGACACACAGGTGGGAAGTTGGGCGCCAAGCTGTCCTTACATGCTCTCACAGCAAGAGGGATCCTTTGCAAGTTGTTGTTGTTTTTATTTTAATGGAAAATTTCAAACAGATAAAGTAGACTAGTATAGTAAATCCCTTGTTTACCTGTCATGCCTCTTCAATGAGTATCAACTTGTGGCCAGTCTTACTTCATTTATATCCCACTTGCTTTCACCTTCCCTTTTTATTCTTTATTAGATTTCAAGCATCGTATCTCTTCATCTATAATATTTCAGTATGTATCACTGAAAAGTCCCCCTTAAAAAAAAAGTCCTAATACTGTTATTTGTCTAAAAGGCTATAGTCGTTCCTTAATATCATGAAGTACCCAGTCAATGTCTTTGGCAGACGTGTTCTCGGAGATGAGCCCCGGGGACAGGAAGGCCTGGGAGGCGGGCCTCAGGAGGTGCAGGCTCCCAGCAGTCAGGGAAGAGGGCACAGAGGCTGCAGACAGGGTGAGAAAGAGTGGAAAGGAAGGGACACAGGGAGAGAAGGGGACCCGGTGGGGACACTGCGGGGGGAGGGGGAGGCCAAATGAGAGGAGGAGGGCAAAGGTCGGTCGGGCTCATGGAGGGAACCGGATCCTCTTACCTTTGTCTGACCGAGGGAAGAGCTCAGAACTCAGCCTGGCGGGTTCTCCCTGTAACGAATCACACATCTTTCCCTCTGGAAAAAAGCACAGGAACATATGTTGCTGGGAGGGGTGTGACGTGGGGCTGGGGGGGATCTTATTTGAATTTGTCAGTGACTCACCATTCAGTACGCTCCAGGGAGCCTCTTGCTGCTCAGACTGGGAGAGAAAGGGTCGTTGGGGTGGTGGTGTCCCCCAGGTGTAGGGAGAGGCTCTCAGCTAACCCCCAGCAGGAAGCAGGACAGAGAGACCCGAGACTGCTCTGGGTTGACTTGCTATGTTTTCTCAATGCAGGAGGGAGAACAGAGGGAGCCGGACCTTTATAATGTTTTCTCACACGGGATTTTTTATTTGTGTGCTTTTCTTTTGCTTTTGCTGCACCGAGCAGATCCAATTTTGTTTATTATGAAAAACAGTGCTATAGTAATATGGAAAAGAATTTTTAAAATCTCACCTTTAGCCCTGCCATCTTACCATAAACTCTCTGTTTCTTCCAGCTCTCTTCTAGTCTGTATCTGAAGTCATGTATGTTTAGATAGAGACCGCAGAAGTCTCGGCCTTTCTGCTCATTGTCTGCATGCCCGGGGCTAGTCTGGGCAGCCGGTGCTGGCTCCTAATACATGAGGATAACCCGATGACAGCCAGGTCAGGGCAGTGGCCACCAAGAAAAGGCAGTCGTCACTGCTTCCGTGGAGGCTCGGCCAGCAGCCCCGTCCCGGCGGAAGGCAGTGTGTCTCCATGCATGTTCTGTATATACATACGTATAGTATAACTGCTCGTTTTCGGGCCGGTCCTCTTCTTCTGAGCCATCAGAGAAGAAGCCCTCCAAGGGCAAGGACAGGGCTTTACTCCCCTCTCAATCCCTGATTCCTAGTCCACAGGTCCTCAAAAGGAGGGCAACTCAGTAAGTGGGGACTGTCATGTTCATGTGAGGGGACACGGTGTGCGGGTAATCAGGGCTTCCTGTCCCCACAGCCCTGGGGAAGTACAGGAGAATGTCACGCTGTGCGTTTGTGGACGAGGCTCAGAGGAAAACACACTTCGAGGTAACAGAGCGAGAGAGTGTGATAAAGGGATGCGGGGAAGTACTGAGCATTAGTTCTGCTTCTTTCTGAATTATACCTCAGAGTGACCAAGTAATTGGTGTGGGGAGGGTTGTCTTCCTCAGTATTGCAGCTCGCAGGTACAGAAGGAGTGATAGACTGTCACTGTGTGTGCTCCGTCACAGGCTTGTGGATCGAGGAGGGTCCGCTGGTGGCCACTAATATCGCCAGGCAGAGAGGTCCGGATTGTTGGCCTCTGGATAGAAGTACACAACACCACGTAAGAGTTCTTGCCCAAAATTGAACCTGAATCTGTTCAAGTCATTAGAAATAATTTCTAGTTCTCAGGAAGTACAAGGCACAGAGAAACATGATAAACAGTAAAGCGAGAAAATCAGCCCATCCAGACTGTGTGAATTTATAGGACAAATGAGCTCCTTTCTTCAACAAATGAATTGTAAAGATAAAGAGAAATGAAGAGGAACTTACACTTTAAAAGGAGTTAAAAGACATGACTTATTGCAATGTAGGGGCCTTAACTGAAACCTGTTTTGAACAAGCAAACTGTGCAAATGATTTTGGGGAGACAGTTGGGGAAATACTTGATATTAGCAATTAAAAATTTTCAAGTGTGTTGGAATTGTGGTTGTGTTCTTTTTTTTTTATTTAATCTTTTTTTTTTTTTTTTTTTTTAAAGATTCTATTTATTTGACAGAGAGAAACACAGCCAGAGAGGGAACACAAGCAGGGGGAGTGAGAGAGGGAGAAGCAGGCTTCCCACCGAGCAGGGAGCCCGATGTGGGACTCGATCCCGGGTCTCCGGGATCATGACCTGAGCCGAAGGCAGTCGCTCAACCAACTGAGCCACCCAGGCGCCCCTGGTTGTGTTCTTTTCAAAGTTATTTTCTTTTAGGGATACAGTGCATACTGAAGTTTTTATGGGTGACATAATGTGGGAGTTTTGCTTCAGAATAATTGGGGTGTGTAGCTAAGGGGTATAGATGAAACATGGCTGGGTCTGAGTATATAATCTGGGGGGCTGGGTTTCTAAGGACTCATTATCTTATCCTTTTTACTTCTGTTTGTGCTTGAAATTTTTCCATAATAAAAACTAGGGGGGAAAAAGGTGTAACAGGTTACCATGGAAACTGGTTTTTAATCTCCAGTATGAGATTACTTGACAATCTGTAACAAACATGTCAGAATTTAAGAGTAGGGAGGTCTCGCAGACTGGGTTCTTGCGGAGGCAGAGTGTGATGGAGTCTGACACGCAGGGTGTGTATTAAGGAGAGTCGGTGGGCGCAGCGTGTGTGGGAGGGAGGAGGAAGCAAGGGTGCACAGAGCGAGATGCCCAGATGCAGCACAGGCCCAGGGACAGCCTTGGGCCACCTCACTCAAGCTCTGGACCTAGAGCGGCCTCAGAGACGAGCCCAGGTGGACCAACATGGCCAGACCCATATACCCCCTCGTGGATCCTTGTCTGCAGGCTGATGGAGGCTAGGCGGTGGGGCGGCAAGAGCTCGAACCAGGCTGCCGCGCAGTTGGGGCTGTCCCCGACGGGGTGGACGGAGCTGAGCCAGCTACCGCGGCACCACGGCCGCAGCGGAGGGGTCTGGGTGGTGCCTCACGAGACCCACCGCAGGAAGTATATGTTGCCCTCATGATGAAGATTGAAGACCATATAACGTGGTTCTTCAGGAATCCACCAGATAAACATTCAGTGATGTGCTGAAGCAGTCTGATTTGGGGGAGCATTTACGTTACGATAGCTCATAGTTATTTTTAGCACAGCTAGAAGGAAAATGTGGAAGTATGCTTTATGTACATCAGAGCTGAGATGGTGCAAGATGTCCTAAGAAACCATTGTTTAGATTTGTGCTGTTGGGGGGCGGGGCAGGAATATCAAGTGTGTGCATTTGAAAAATTAACATGTAAACCTTCAAAATGTTTTCCCCGTCTAGTTTATGCTGCGCGTTAATGCAGCCCTAATTTTCAGAATGTGCTTCTGCTGGTATATTTAATACAAACTGAGTACAAGTCCTCCCAGCGGATTAAAAAAATGGCATTCATGGATGGAGCCACTCACACAATGTCACTTTGCTTTTCAGAATAATAGGTACTGCTACAGTGCTTCTTAAATTGGGCTCTTTTCTTATTTTCCTTGGAGAACTGGTGATTGTTCAGGACAAGGAATGCAGTTAAGGCTGTTGTGTCGGGTCTGGACGAGAAACGAAGCAGAAGTCTGTGTTCGGAGGTGACAGCAGACCTGTCTTCGTTTCATCTTGCTCTGTGGGTGCTGTGCCAGAGGGCTTTCAGCAAGCGACAGGCGTGTTTTTCCATCTTCAGGTGTCTAGGAGAACCGGCGGCTGTGCACGGTGCCAAGAGTTCCTCCCAGCCAGCTGAGAGCAGCAGCGTTGCCATGACTCCCACCTACGTGGACAGTCCACGAAAGGTAAAGGGGCCGCTCCTGCAGGGAGCTGCCTTGTGCTCTCCGGGACCCGAAGTGGAGGGGAAAATGGAGAGCCATTCGAATCCGGGGTTGAACTTGCCGAGGATTTGTATGCATTCTGCTGTGAGCCCTCTTAAGCATGGCGATTTCTATAGAAGCAGTTTCTGCTCCCAGTTGTAAGGAAGTCAACTGCTAGATAAATGCAAATATAACATAGTCAAGCTAAACTATATTGGTCAAGTCCCAAGATCTGGCTTGAGCTGTGAAATTGGCCATCTGGTTTTCCTTCAGCTACATCTTCGGCTCTCCCAGATGGGAGGTAGAAAGCTAGTGGGGCAGCTCCTATGAGAGCTCACTCTTTGATAAAGAAATTCCTATCCGTTTGCTTAAACTTCTAAGAAATACAGTCAGATGGAAGCATCCTGTGGGGGAAAGATCAAAACGTGGGGCCTTGGGCCTCTCGTATGGAGCAAGTACAGTAAAGGGCCCAGAACCCCATGGGTCAGGCTCTTTGTGTCCTCTAAGACTAATAGACTTGGTGGTGTCTACTCATTCAGGGAGATTCCGAATGTGAGATCATTCTGGTATGGGAGTCATGGTGAGCTGATTGTGCATTCTCTTATCTGGTCTCTATCACTAGAAGATGAAGGAGATTCAGTAGGTGTATTTTATTTTTCAAAACTGGTCAACTTGTATACTTGCAGATCTGTGTATTTATATCTATCTATTTCACTTCCATACCTTGAAAATTTTCGAGTCACTATTTTTTCTTTAAAGATTTTATTTATTTGACAGAGAGAAACACAGCCAGAGAGGGAACACAAGCAGGGGGAGTGAGAGAGGGAGAAGCAGGCTTCCTGCCGAGCAGGGAGCCCGATGCGGGGCTCGATCCCAGGTCTCCGGGATCATGACCTGAGCCGAAGGCAGTCGCTTAACCAACTGAGCCACCCAGGCGCCCCATCTAGTCACTATTTTTTTCAAAAGTGTGATTTAAAAAAAATACATAATATTTCATCATAAGGATAGATTCTAAGTTTTTACAGTTATTCTGCACTATATCACCATTATGAATAATATTGCAAAAACATCCTTGCACATAATTATTTTACCACATCTCTTATTTCTTTGGGGTAAATTTATCCCACGAGGATGGAGGGATTAAAATCCAAGAAAGAGTATCAACTGAGACTATAGGCAGCTTATGTATTCTCTAGACCAGAGGTTGGCAGATCTAAATAAATATTTTAGGCTTTGTGAGTCAAGAGGCAAGATTATGTAGGCAGTTTTTTTTTAACTTGTATATCCACCTAAAATTTTAAAAACCACCCTTAACTCATAGGCTGTAATAAAGCAGTAGTCAGATTTGGCCTGCAGGCTATAGTTTGCTCAGCCAGCTCTAGTAATTGACTTTAGGTACAGTCCCAAGGGTAGTCTCTGCATAAGGAATGATCTGTGAGTCAGGAGAGAATCATTTCATATATGCATCAATCTCAGCAGTGTTAGCCCCTCTGTTTCTGTATGTGCTAGCAGAGAAGCAACACAGATGAAGCAATGAGAATGCATAAGCACCCTGCATGCTGCCCACTAGCTGTTCCTCAGAAGTAGAGAACTTACTGAACTTCAAACATTAAGGTTAAAATGCACCAAAGCCCAAATACTAGATTGCCATTCAGAACATTCTTCTCATTTTCCCACTGAACGCTAAAAATCCACATGGATGCTTATCATTTGTGGCGGATGTAGTCCCCAAGCTGTCCAAGGGAAGCAGAGATGTTCTGAGATGGTAAGAGGGAAGACCTCTGCGTCACCTACTCAGGAATGCCAACAGTGTCTCCAGTCACTAGCCTGTGTTAGGATGCGGACAGCGGCTCCTGAACTTGATGTCTACAGCCACACGTCCCCATGAGTGGTTGATGGGAAATGGCAGCAGTATTGATGAAACGGACCCCCACATAGTTCAGTAATTCAACTTCGAGAATTGAAGAAAAGTTGTAAGAAAGCAGACCTCCAGATTTATCGAGTGTCATTTCCAAATTTCAGTGATAGTGCATAAAAAGTAAAATATTTGGAAAGGGCAAGAGGACACTTCTTGACTTTAAGAGAGATGGAAGGAGAGGCCTTTGGGAAAGTGCTCTGTCATTCGTGTTTCAAGTACGTGGCAGCCTGTACCCCACAAGACGAGAGTTCGGAGGGAGGGCAGCTTCGGACTCTCCCAACTCCCCATTCCCACCCTATGAGTGCTTATGTTTCTGACACTAAACAGGTCCCAGCTTCTTGGTTATTTTGTTACACAACCCGTGGAGGAGAAGGCATTGCTGCTTCTGGATCCCAACTTTGCCTGCATTGAATTTGCCTCTTCTCCCATCTGGCTGCCATGTTTATTAACTGAAAACCTCAAACCTCTGTATCTCTCCAAGAGGGCTGTTGGTCACCCAACCAGGTGGGAGGCCAGGAAGCGACCCCTGCAGCTTTCCCTCACCATCCCCACCAAGCAGGCGGCTCTGCGGCCTTTTCCTCTCCCTTGACATAGGTCTGAAAAAGTCCAGAGCTATGTGGGAGGGCGCAGCATCCAAGCAAGGCTCTGATGAGACCTGAGGGAGCTTGGATACAGCTTCTATCCCTGTGCTTGCTTTCACACCGATGGGACATTCTGCCCAGGAAGGTGTGAGTTCCGGCTGATGCTTTGCACTGGGATATGGTCTTTCTGGGTGGATGACTCCCCCCCCCCCTTTTTGTTTCCTCTCTATTCCCCTCATGTGCCCTTGTTTCTTTCCTTCCCTCCTTGTTTTTATTTTTATTTTTTCTTTCATACCCCTCTCCTTCCTCTGATGGTTCACCACGGGTCCACATCCGTCCCTTCGCTCCCTTGCCTTCGCCGCCGCCGCCGCCGCTGCTTCCTCCTCCTGTGACTTCAGGATGGGGCCTTCTTTATGGAGTCTGTCCGCAGCCCACGCACAGCATCGTCCGCCTTCCACCCACAGGTCAGTCATTTTCCAAGGGCTCTGCAGCCCGGGCATGCCTGACCCATCAGCAGACGCGTCTGCTCAGCTCTGAACAGATGGGTTTGGGCCGGAGCTGAGTTTGAAGGGCAGCTGAGATTGAATTCAGTCTCCGAGGTGTGCGTCCCTTTCCGCGGGGCTGGTGGCCGCAAAGGAGGGTGCCGATAGTAACTGCGGAGAGCAGAGGAGCCCGTCAGCGCAGATGCCCGTGTTTCCCGAGCCTGCCTGTCTGTCCCACATAGTTGCCCTGATTCTCTGCCTTTCCCTTTCAGGTGTGTTGTCCATATAATAGAAGCAATGTGAAATATGCTTTCTAAGAATGAACACTTACTTACTTCCTCCTAGCAGTGCGGCAGGAAGTGGTCAGGAACAACAAACATTTATGAACAGCCACACGCTCTGTCATAGGCTGATGGCGGATGACTCTGGGCAGTTCGCCTCGGCGCTAGACTCCCCTTAAATCCTTCATCAGATAAAGGGTCTGGAGCAGACCTCCAGAGGCTTCCGCGCCTAGCAGTCTTCGATTGCTGCGTGCGGAACATGCAGTGTTCTCTCATTTCGCCCCTGCTGGTGGCTGTTGGGTTAGTGTACCCTAAGCTAATACAGGGAGAGATTGGCAGACCAAGAATTTGTGCTTCACACATACAGGGTGGAGCAGGGATTTGTTTGTTTGTTTGTTTATATTTTTTTAAGATTGATTTTAGGGCACCTGGGTGGCTCGGTTAAGCGACTGCCTTCGGCTCAGGTCATGATCCCAGATCTCTGGGATCCTGACCTGAGCCAAAGGCAGATGCTTGACGACTGAGCCACCTCAAGCTGGGATTTAAATCCAGGACCAACGGGCTTGACTCGTGACCCCTGCTCTGTGATTGGCTTTAGTAATTACTGTTCTGAAGGTCCTAGGGGAAGGGAAAGTAGACTCTCTGCCTTTTGTTGAGGCCCCTAAGTATATGAAATTGACTTACAGAGATTTGAAAGAGTTGAGAGGGTTTATGCAGAGATAGGTGGACTAAGGAGGACAGGACTTGGGAGGTTCAAAGGCAAAGGTTTAGGGATTCCTATTTGGGGAAAGTCAGAAAGCCAGCATTGGTTGAGTCCTCACTCTGCCTGCTACTGTGCAAAGGGCTTTCCACGTGCAGTCTTCACAAGAGTCTATGAGGCGTTGGTGTTATCACCCCATTTTCCAGATAAAGATACTGAGACTTAATAGATTACCTGGTCAAAGGCACACAAGCCGTGAGTGGCTGAGCCCCTGCACCATTTAGCACACTGTACCTGGAGGGAGAGGGGGTAGTGAACATTGGAGTCTTCCCTTAAGAGGTCAGATGGTGAAGAGGTAGGCGCAGACCTCTGAAGGTCAGATGGTGCTGTGCCGGTCTTCAGAGGTCTGTGCCTGCCTCTTCCCGTGAGCTGTGCGACCCTGGGCAAATCCCAGCCAGGATCCCTGAGTTCTAATCAAGAATCTCTGATCTCTGAGTTTGAGAGGCACATTGCATTTTTGGTATAAATGAAACTCATGGTGGACTTGTTAACCTTTTACTTTCTTACAAGAGACTCTCTTGTGAAAAGTTTTGGACTTGGATTAGAATTTAACATAAGAAAAATCAGCAGAGCCAGAGAGAATTGTTTTATAAGTCCTGTAATAATGTAGCAGTCCACCCGCTTCCCATGGTGGAGTTCCAGGTGGAACGAAATGGAAGTCCCCACGGTTGGAAATCACATATAAAAATGAGCTGTTAGGAGACGCACACGAATAAAGTTTATATTACTGACCAAGGGCGTTGTTAAGCTTACACATGAATCAAAAGATTGTCTCTGCTCATATATAGTAAGGGATCCTCTCTACTGACACAAAATGAAATAGTGCTCAGTTTGTTTTTTGTTTGTTTCATTTATTATTGTTGTGTTAAAATATACATAATATGGAATTGGCTGTGTCTGTTTTCTACCACGATGCGTGGAGAAGGGCATTGGAGTCAGAGGGCTCCTTCAGATTTTGTCTTCAGCACTGTACCAGGGAGCTGCTTTAGGCATGTGAGTTAACTTCCTGAACCTCAGTTTCCTCGTTTGAAGGAAATAAAAATATCTTCCTTGTAGGGTCGTTTTGAGGATTAGAAAGAATATGCGTTTTTCAATAGACTTGAAGGGAATGAAATCCCATAAAGCCTTTTTTCTGTGCACCGAGCAGTTGAGTAACAGGTCAAGGACAACTGGATAACTAGAAGAGTCCCACATATTTGGAAACTAGGCAACGCACTTCTAATAATGCCTGAGGCCGGAACAGTGTTGCATGGGATGTGCTACTAGCCACTGGCTGGCATAAGGATAGGGTTTCTTTTTTTTTCTTTTTTAAATATTTTATTTATTTGACAGAGAGAAACACAGGCAGAGAGGGAACACAAGCAGGGGGAGTGAGAGAGGGAGAAGCAGGCTTCCCACGGAGCAGGGAGCCCGATGTGGGGCTCGATCCCGGGTCTCCGGGACCATGACCTGAGCCGAAGGCAGTCGCCCAACCCACTGAGCCCCCAGGCGCCCCGTAAGGATAGGGTTTCTACTGTGCCAGGGTTCGGTGTCCATTTCCTACTCTCCATTCCTGAAGCCTCTGCTCCCCGCCCTAATTCCTGGACCAGGAACTACAAAGACGGGTCATGAGCTCCTTAAGAGAATGGTGCGGGCACCTGGGTGGCTCAGTGGGTTCAAGCCTCGGCCTTCGGCTCAGGTTATGATCTCAGGGTCCTGGGATCGAGGCCCACATCGGGCTCTCTGCTCAGCGGGGAGCCTGCTTCCTCCGCTCTCTCTGCCTGCCTCTCTGCCTACTTGTGATCTCTCTCTGTCAAATAAATAAAATCTTTAAAAAAAAAAGAGAGAGAATGTGCTTCATGGTAAAAGTCAGTCAGTAGGGGTACCTGGTGGCTCAGTCATTGGGCGTCTGCCTTCAGCAAGGGTCGTGATTCCGGGGTCCTGGGATCGAGCCCCGCATCGGGCTCTTTGCTCGGCGAGGAGCCTGTTTCTCCCTCTCCCTCTGTCTGCCTCTCTCTCTTTCTCTGTCAAATAAATAGATTTTTAAAAAATCTTAAAAACGAAGAAAAAAGATCGTCAGTGTGTCGGCTCTGGCGTCAGACTGGCTGTGAGCCTCTCGGCAGCTGCGCTAATCTCCCTGAGCCTCAGGTTTCTCATCTGTAGAATGGGACTAGTGGTGTTTTCTTTGTAGGCTTGCCGTGCGAGGGAACTGAGATGCAGCATCTGTGTGGTTGGCTTAGACCCTGGCACGTGTGTCTGTGTGTGGGGGGAGGGCGCACAGGGCGAGGGTACCCGTAGTGAACCAGCTTGCAGAGTAAGTCCTCCAGCTCCGGCTGAGTTGCCGGGGTGTTCCCTGCGATTTTTGCCCATCACAGCAGCTCTCTGCTACAAGTGGTTCCTTCCGGCCGAAGGGGAGGAAGGCATCACCTGGATTCTAGCTCTGCTCAGGAAAGAAGTGCCTATAAAATTTAAACAGACAGCAGAGTGCAGAGGGTACCAGGTACGAGGGCCGTGCACCAGTCGTGGAAACTAGCTCCTCGGCTGCCAGTTCATCATTCTAACGCTAACGGACATGTCACTGTGTCTGATGATGGGAAGAGCCACACAGTTCTCTCCCCGCCCCGCTCTCTGGAAATCAGTTATCATCACAAACTGACACAAGCGTTCGGAGGGCATGCAGAGCCCTTGGTAATGAGATTGTCCTCAGAAGTCAGCCTGGTGTCCTCAGTCTGCAGTTTGGAGCCCGAGGGAATGTCACAGTCAAGGGGACAGGGTCCTGCCACCTGAGGCCTGAGCGGATGGTAGGCCCTCTTGCCTCCCCCATCCCCCGACCCCCAGCCAGTTACTCTCACAAGCCGACGTGGGTCTCAGGGCCTCAGCCCAGCACGGACTCACCAGCTTGTGTCCCTCATTTCCGTCAGCACTGTTCCACCCCCAGTCCCTGTGACCGTTTCCCTCCCTGGTCCTGAAGGAGCCTCCAGCGCAGTCTTCTTGCGGCCATCCTGGCCCCGTGCAGTCTGGCTCCAGCCTGCGTCCAGGGTTCACCTTTCCACGGAGTCTGAGCTTGGGCTGCTGTAACAGAACCCCATAGACTAGGTCTTAAGTGGTGCATTGGCTTTCTAGAGTTCTGGAGGCTGAAAAGCCCAAGAACAAGGTGCCGACACGTTCACGTCCCAGCGAGGGCCCTCTTCTGGCCTGCAGATGGCCGCCTTCCCCAAGGCCTTCAGGTGGCAGACGAGACAGCTCTGGTCTCCTCTCTCTACAAAGACATTAATCCCATCTTGGCTTTACCCTCGTGGCCTCATCTAAACCTAATCAGTTCCCAAAAGCCCCACCCCCAAATATAATTACTTAGGGATTAGGGCTTCAACATATGAAATTGGGGGGCACACATTCAGTCATAACACGTGGCTTTCTTTCCTTTAGGATAAAGGCCAAAGTCCTTATGATGGCCTGGAAGGGCCTGCAGGTTCAAGGCCCTCCCTCGCTTTCCAGCCTCATCTTCTGTCACCCTCCTCCTCACTCTTGGACTCAACAGGAGTTCGAATGACTTTGCTCCGTGAACGGCAGGAGCTTTCCTTCACTTTGCACCAGGTTTCCTCACACAGGACCTTGGCACTCACTCTTCCCTCTATGCCCGGTTAACTCCTAGCCATCTAGTCCAACCTGTGCCTTCACATAGCTCTGGTGCCCCTCCTTTCCGCTCTTCTCCTGGTTCCATGTGTTGGCATGGCTGGGATTTGATTAGTGCCCAACTTCATGAGACCATAGGCCTGTAAGGTCCCACGGGGTGGCTGCCATGTCTGTTGCTCACTGTTGGTTCTTCGGCATCTAGCCTGGCATCTGGGAGGGGCTCAGTAGGTATTGCCGTCGATATACTAATGGTGAAGATAGAGTCAGAAATATTTATCTAAACAATGGAACCAAAAAACCCAAAACAAAACAAAAACGGAACCCTTTCTTTCCTGGTGGATAATTTATACCAAACCTTGAACTATCATCCAACAAACATGGAACCATTCTGGCTTAAGAACGTGGGGGTTGGAGAAGGCTCCCAGCCCCAGCACGTATGCCGTGTGTTGGCCTGGGAGATGCGCCCACAGGCCCCCAGGCTTTTGCAGAGTGCACGCTGAAGCCAGGACTGTTAGGGCCCCAGTTTTCGGCATGTTCGTGGGAGCCCTGGGAAGTCAGAGTCAGTGACCAAAAGTGGACTTTTTACCCTTTGATCTGCTTTCTAGTTTTGGAGACAGGAGTGAACAGAAGGCTCATGACCCCTGGGCTTCGTCCCACCGGCTCCACCCCGAGGACCTTAGGCGCATATTAATCAGCCCTAAACCCTCCAGCATCGGCCATCCTCTTAGCAGAAATCTCTGTGCAAGCCTTTGCTAAGAGCACACTTTTACCTGCAAGGCGTTTATCCTGAAAGCATGTTCAGCCTTGCTGTGCATTTTTAATTCTTGAAGCGGTTGGAAATATTTAAAAATCAGGAGGTTTCATACAGATACGCAGGTTTCTGTCTTGTACAGCAAGCTACACGTGGGGCCTGGCCTCTTCCCAGCAACAGTCACAGGGCCTTGGAGCAGCCTATGGCCTTCCTTTCTTTCTTTTCTTTCTTTTTAAATAGCCAGCTGTGCCAGGATATATTGATGGTCCCTGTTTTCACTCGCCACCTTTGCCGTGAGAGAGTGTTGTCCACGAGAACGTTTCGCCATGATGGAAATGCTCCGTGTGTGCTGTCTCGCACAGATGGCCAGTCACACGGCTGGTGAGCGCTCGGCAAAGCGGCTGGTGCCACCGAGGAACGGAATTCTGCATTTTATTTAATTCATGTATATCTGAATAGCCTTGCATGGCTGGTAGCCACGATCGCGTGGAACAGGTCTAGACGTTTAAAATGTTACCCTGGTACGAGGAATCTGAGAGGCAGGGTGGGGGGTTGTGGGGCCGAGGGAGGGAAAAAATGGAAACAAGATGGGACTGGGAGGGAGAGAAACCATGAGACTTAATCTCAGGAAACACCGAGGGTTGCTGGAGGGGTTGTGGGGGGAGAGGGATCAGGTGACTGGGTTATGGTGGAAAAAAAAGTAAGTAAATAAACAAAAGGGAAAAAAATGTTATCATGGAAGTACTTACTGATACTAGAATGTCACATTTTCCCTGCCTTATTTATTCTTTTTCTCACTTTTTCTATCCTTGTTCACTGGATTTTCTCATGTGCTTATTTTGTCTTACTGTTTGTCTATTTGTTGATACCTCTTCCTTTTTCTTGTTTTTTTTTTTAATTATTATTATTATTATTTTTTTTTTTTGACAGAGAGAAACACAGCCAGAGAGGGAGCACAAGCAGGGGGAGTGAGAGAGGGAGAAGCAGGCTTCCCGCCGAGCAGGGAGCCCGATGTGGGGCTCGATCTTGGGTCTCCGGGATCATGACGTGAGCCAAAGGCAGACGCTTGAGGACTGAGCCACCCAGGCGCCCCATCCTCTTCCTTTTTTTTAGAGTGGTGCTCAGATATGAAAATATAAATAACCATTGAGAATCAGGGGCTGGGATGGACATATGGAAGAGGGAGGCTGTACCTGTGGGGAAAATGTGGTCCAGTTGAGATCAGAAATCCGAGCTGCTCCTAGGCATGCCCTAACATGGACATTACTTGTCTAATGTCTGTTTTTCCTTCCCATGCCCAGATGGCAAGCTCCACGAGGGCAGGGGGGCAGAGGTTTGATTTGGAAGGATATTCCGGGGATGCCTGGATGGCTCGATCGTTAAGCGTCTGCCTTTGGCTCAGGTCATGATCCCAGGATACTGGGATCGAGCCCCACATCAGCCCCTGCTCAGCGGGAAGCTGACGCACCATCTGCTTCTGTAAATAATTCTTACTGGAACAGAGCCACACGCATTCATTTACATTATCTGCCGCCGCCCTTCATGTTGAGGAGTTTCGGCAGGGCCATGTAGCCCGCAAAGCCTAAAATAATTACTCCTTTACAAAAAATGTTTGCCAATTTCTGATTCGAGGGTAGCTCCTTAACCACATTCCTGCTAAAATAAAGCTGTAGGAATCATGTAAATTTCTGGCAGTTTAGACTGGTGGGGCAATTCTCGGGTCCTGTAGATGAGAATTAATCCCACTACGGGGGTAAGAGCTGGGTCTAGCCCCCCTCAGTTAGCTTCTTATTTAATTTCATGGTCTATTACCTGTTTCTGTGTCTTGCTGGTTAGAGGAGAGGGCAGTTGGTAATTGCAGGCTGCTTCTTGCTGCATTTCTCTGTGTATTTATGGTGCTAGCAAAGTCTGTGTGGTCTTTTTTGCAAATCATTGAGCCCGATGTTGGAGAATGGTTCTTTAAGAACTGGAGGCAGCTCTGTTTCCCAGGGCAGGTTTGGTTGTATCTGGAGGTATTTTTAATTGCCACAGCTGGGAACGGGGGGTGATGGGGGCTGATGTTACCCGCATCTAGTAGGTGAAGGCCAGGTTTGCTGCTCAACATCTCCCCTAAAGACTTCCGTGCCTCCTAATGGCAATGGAGCCAAGGTTGGGACACCCCATGTTAGGGGAGCGAGTTTTACAACATCCAAGGAAATATTTGATAATAGAAGGCTCCATTCTGAAGTACTTAAGAATAGGGACCAGAAGTCAGATCTTCCTGCAGGGTTCTGGGAGTGCTGTTCTCTCCAGGTACCTGTGGTTGGGGACAGTACAGCCCTTCTAGGCGGACAGGCCATAGTCGTGCGCTCCAAGATGCTTAAAGGGAACAAGACTGATAAAATACTACATGAAGCAAAATTGTCAGCCTCCAGCAGGGGCTTATAGAGATCCAAAGTTGAGAGTGAGAGAGGTGCTTTTCTTTTGGGAGCTGGGGTGGAGTGAGTCAGAAGACATTTTGCTGAGGGAGCAGCGTTTGAAATGAGCCTCAAGGCTGATGGGTGCTTAGCCTGTGGTGGTAGGGAAGGCACCTCCGGTCAGCGGAGTACACAGACGGGATTAAACACGCAGGGTCTGAGTTGGCTGCAAATGTACATGTGGGTGAGTATCGGTTGTTCAGACCATCGCAGGTCAGGGCTGCTGGTGCTGGACCCTCAGGCTTTGCCGGTTTGGTAGCTCATGGGGAGACCTGAAGGATTTCAGAGTCACAGAGTGATGCGTTTAGAACTGTTTGTTTTTTTTTTTTAGGAGGATGCAAATGGAGGTGGCTGGCTTGTAAGGTCTTCAGGGGAGAGAGGCTGCAGTCAGGGGAGTCAGGTAGGAGACTGTTACAGCCTCCCCTGGGAGAACAGGCATGATGTGGAGGTACATGTGAGTGAGGCGAGGCCGTAGAACTAGGACTCTCTTTAGAGGTGAGGCTGGAGAAGGAAGGGAGCTACCAGATGCCCCTGAGGATTGGGCCTGGGCCGGAGAAGGTTGGCTGTCCCGCCGACAGACACGGGAAGGGGGGTTGGGTGGCAAAGGGTAAGCCGTGGCGAGGGCAGGCGTGTGCTGGGGTGGTCACCCATTCGTCTCTAATTGTGTTCTCTCTCTCCTTCTCAGTCTCACAGGAATGCTTGTGCCTTTCTTACTGTTTTTGTGGGGCTTTCATAGTGTGAATCTGTGGCTTGAGTCAGGGCTGGAGCCATTTCTTTGGTTCTGGGGATTCCCTGTGAACCACAGCTTCCTGTGAGCCGTGATGTGGGGTGCAGGAACCCCGTGGCTCTGGTAGGAGGCAGCGCACACGAGACTGGGCTGGCCTCCTTTAGCTCTTCCCCCAGGGACCACTGGGGGTTGGGAAGGAGACAGCAATGGGAAGGATCTCGTATATAAATAACCTTAAAGAATGTTGTTTTGCTCATTTTCAAATCTCCCACAGGTGTCTGTGGACCAGACGGCCACCCCCGTTCTGGACAGCACCAGTTTTGGGGTGAGCGCAGGCCAGTCTGTGGACAGAGGCAACAGCCAGGCCTTTGGGAACTCCCAGAACTCAGGGGAACAGAGCTTCCCCTCTGCAAACTCCAGTGACAGCAGGTGAGACTTAGAAGGCTGAACTCATGCTCTTGGCCACTGGGGAGGGTCTGGCCTCGGAGGCTATGGAGCCTGGAAGTCCAGAGTCCCAGGCCCAGGCTCTGACTCAGCGTGAGTTCTGCTGGAAGCCCGGGGTGCTCCGATCTTAGCAGCACCTGTTTGATGGGGCTAAGGATCTGGGCCCTGCCTTCCTTACTGGATGGCTGCCAGGTGCCCACAGAGACACAGGGAGGTGTCGGGCATTGTGAAAAGTGGGCTTTGGGAAGGGAGCCTAGACCCCGTCTGTCCTGTGAGTGTGGCGCAGGCATGACAGCCGGTTGTAACGGTGGACACCAGTGCCCGCAGCTGGAAGAAACAGAAGAGTAGCCGACGGGTGGCTGGTTGTGCCCCACCACGGCTGTCCTTGGCCTGTTCCTGAGTATCTGCAGGGAAAAGAAGCTGCTCGGGCCTCATTTCCGTGAGAAAGAGCCCCAGACTTTAGTGTGATTTGTCACATCTGAAAAACTTCTTTTGATTTTCTTCCCAGCTGTGTTAGCCTTCTCATGTTCTGCCCAGCCTGTTCTGGCTGCCTCACTGTCCTGCTAACTGGACAGTCCATGACGTAATGATCTCAGATGTGGCTTCTGCAGGCCTCCACCCAAGAGCAGAAGGCCCCTTGCGGCAGCTCAGGTGGCTGGCCAGTCTCCTTTCCGTCCCGAGGTCTGCCGGTTTTCTCTGCCTCTGCTGCAGGGCACCTCACTCGCTCTGGCCAGGAGCCTGGACTTCTCTAGTCCCTTGGTCCCCCCAGGCCTGTATCCCCATCAGGCCCAGCTGATTTTTTGGCTCTGGACGGGGAGGAGAGTGGAGGGGCCTGCTTAGGGAGAAGGGAGTGCATTTCTCTGCTTCCTCATCGAGTGTCAGGTTTTCTGCTTTGGGAAGAAAAGGGGAACTGGGGATTCTTAGGCTAGAGATGAGAAGACCAGAAATGACACAAATCAGGACCGATGACGAAAATGACAAAGAACAGGTCCCATTCTGTGACGGAGAACTGACTGGCAGTTGGCACTGCCCCCTGGGGAATGGACTGCAGAGAGGAGCTAGGTTCTCTGGCATCGAAGATGTTCCTGCGGCCGGACAGCCTCTGGTTTCAGACTCCAGTAGTGGGAACTCAGGCCTTAGAAGGAAGTTCACGTTATTGGGGTGGGAGGGTGTCCTCACAGGCTTTCTTTAAACCTGAGATTCTGAAATGCTCCACTGAGTCCCAGACCCTCCAAGTAGGAAGAAGAGGCTGAGACTGAGGAGAGGGAAGGTTTTATGGGCGTGAGGTGCCTCTGGAGCAAGCCCTAGGTTTGGTAAGGTGGGCAGCTAGGAGTGTCCCCGTCCAGGGATCTGGGGTTAGCTGCTGAGTATTGTGCATGTTTAAAGCCAGGCCACTGAGGAAGACTCAGGCGCTAGGTGGTAGGAAGAGCTGGGCTGTGGAAACAGACCCTGACACCTCCCAGCTCTTTAAATCTCTCTCGCTGTGTTTCTCTCTGTCAAATAAATAAATCTTTAAAAAAAAAAAGGGGGAGATGCTTATTAAGAGAAGCTAGTTTAGACACAGAACCACTTTGATTCTTTTTTTTCTTTTAAGGTTTTTAAAATTTATTTGGCAGAAACACAGCCAGAGAGGGAACACAAGCAGGGGGAGTGAGAGAGGGAGAAGCAGGCTTCCCGCCGAGCAGGGAGCCCGAAGTGGGGCTCGGTCCCGGGTCTCCGGGGTCATGACCTGAGCAGAAGGCAGATGCTTAACGACTGAGCCCCCCAGGCGCCCTTTAGTGTTTTATGCTAACATGTACACTTTGGAAGCCTGAAGCCACGCAGGAGCTACCCTAGGATCTGAGTGTCGTCCTTGGCCTCTGGCTCGATAACAGTAGTTCCCGAGGGCCGTGCTCTTGACTGCGCCCGTGGCCCGTTGCTGACGGGACACTCTGTTTACAGCTCTCAGCAGCTGGCAGCAAGCGCCTTAACCTCGTCCTCCACCCTGACGGAGATCCTGGAAGCCATGAAGCACCCTTCGTAAGTGGTTGGTCATGTCTATGAGTGCAAGGGCGGGAGGCTCTCACAGCCCTGAGCCGCGCGGCGCCCAGGCAGTGTGATGTGGCAGATTCACCAGCCGTGAGACCCTGCGTGCGCCCCGTGTCCTCTCCGAGCCTGTGTTACCTTGTGGTGAAGTCGCAGGCTTGGTGTAATGATCGAATGAAAGGCGTGTGTAAATTACCTAGTGTACTGCGTGAGAGCTCTAGGTGGTTCCCTAAGTGTCAGGTCCTTCCTCCTTGCTCTTCTCCTTTCCCCTACAACACCTCCTTTGTCCTGCCTTGTAGATTTCTGTGGGTTTAGGAATAGCGTAGAGAAGCAGTACCATGCGGAGCCTGACTTCAGAAATTAAATGCTCTAGGGGGAACCCCTTCTTTTTCACGTTTTCTTTCTGCTTGTTGCCGCCGTGCACACACACCCTTCTCCCTGCGCACCGTGCTGCGTTCAGGACGGGCGTCCAGCTGCTCTCGGAACAGAAGGGCCTCTCGCCGTGCTGCTTCGTCAGCGCAGAGGTGGTGCACTGGCTCGTGAACAACGTGGAGGGCGTCCAGACACAGGCCATGGCGACCGACATCATGCAGGTGAGACAGCGCGGCTGCCCCGGGGAGACCAGAGCCGGCCTCTGACGCGGCTGTACTTCCCAGTAACGAGGCAGGCCGACTGCGCTGAGGCTCTGCTTGTAGTAAGTCGGGGACTGTCTGCAGTCATGAACGCACACATCTTGATTTGAAAGATGCTACACCTTGACTTAAAAATCCGGCAGAATTTGTCATCCGCACGAAAGCGTTCTGGACCGAGTCTGTGCTCTTGAACCTTGGACAAGTCTGAAAAGATACCCAGGGAGTGCTTTCCCTCTGACCTCCAGCCCCCATCTTCCCATGGTCAGCTCCTGCTCGTCAGGATCCAGGGCTCTGCCTCAGGGACCTTCTGGCGCCCTGGCCTTATTCTGTCAGAGCTCGTAGCACAACAGAAGGAAGATTCTGCCTCGCTTACTTCCTCGTCTCCTACCTTGGCCGGGCTGCTTGAGGGCTGGGCTGTCTCATGTCTGGCACCTAGTCCACCTTGTGCACTTTAACGACACCGCTCAGAACTGGAGTCAGACTAGAGAGGAAAAGGAAAGGAAAGGCCAAGTTGGCTGATGTGGTTTATACCATCCTGTCCACACAGAGGCCCCGCCCCCCCGGGAATTAGTATCATTTGCTGAGCAGCTAGCTTGGCATCCCTGAAACATAAAATCAGTAGCTGATTTGAATAAGCATGCAATCCTCAGTTCTCTCTTTGAGGGTCTCAGTAGGCGGTTTTGCATGGCCTTTGCCCTGTTACTTAGACTACCATCCCCCTGAGAATCAGATTTCCTTTTTCACACAGTGGGGTGCTTCTACAGCCGTTTAAATGAATGAGCATGAATGACACATGTAACATCGTGGGGGAATGTCTGAAGCATGATATTGAGTGAAAATCCAATATACAATGATAATTGTGTTACGCCCTTTATTTAAGTTCAGAGTCTCACAGAACCACCTCATCTTCTCTATCAGTACATGTGTGTATGATGAAACTGCTGAAAACATGCATGAGAATAACGTCACACTAACCATGATGATACTATCATATGCATTTGCATTGTGTGACATAATTCACATCAGATCAATCATCAGGGCTGATGAGGGGGCGAAGAGCAGCGTCTCCTCAGTGTTCTGGTCACTTCCTTGACTCCAGGCCACCAAGGGCTACACCTCTAAGATGTCCCTCACAGCAAGTTCAGAGTTTCAATGTTTCTCCTTCTAGAAAATGCTGGAAGAGCAGCTCATCACACACGCATCTGGTGAGGTCTGGCGGACCTTCATCTACGGCTTCTATTTCTACAAGATCGTCATGGACAAAGAGCCTGACCGAGGTCAGAGACACAGCCAGTGCGTTGCCCCCAGGGGCAAGTGCTTTTCCTGGTGGCTTGCTTTTTTAAATCATGGTGCTTCTTGAGTTCCTTGTGTCTTTGTATTCTAAGTAGACAGATCTGTCAACTTCCTGAACATTTGTATTTCATTTAAGCATAACCGGAATGATGACGAGAGTGTTTCTTAAAGCCATGGTATGTCCCTGGTCAGAACAGTGCAGACAGAAGATAAACCTGCAGAAGGCCAAGGGAAAGTGAGGTGTGAGGAAATTCCCAGGGGCCATATTCTGGTTCCTAATTTTAATTATAGTGCCCCCCTCCCTCACCCCATCCAGTGCGGGTGGTTCTGGGTATAGACAGGCTCTGATCTGCAACCTACAGCACTTTTTACTTGCTAGACTCCAGTTTCTTACTCCGGAAAGACTATCAAATCCTTGCAAGTTTTAACTTTTCTTTTCTTTTAACGAGAACACATATTTCCCAAGAGGGGACCCATTGCAGCCAGGTCAGAGCCAGCTCCCACGGTGCTGGAGGCACCCAGGGTTCAGAGCAGCGGCTCTCGGCCACCCAGAGCCCACAGGGACCTTGGCTGGAAGTGACCCCATCCTGCAGACAACCTGCTTCTCCGCCTCTGGGTCTTGAGAATCAGATGAAGCAGGGAGCCCCGTCGCTCTGCTCTTTTGTCCATGACCACGTTGGATCTCTGCAGGTTTTCCCTGATAGCCACCAGCTTGCCCACACCTGCCTCTCCCCTTAAATTCTCACTTGTACTGATAGATGCCGATTTTACCTTCAAGTAGAAGAAAAAAACCTGGTTACTGTTATCTGCTCTGAACTTAGAGGTATGAAACTGAGGGTAAAAAATCTTTTTTTTTTTTTTTTTTCAAAGATTTTATTTATTTATTTGACAGAGAGAAACACAGCGAGAGAGGGAACACTAGCAGGGGCAGTGAGAGAGGGAGAAGCAGGCCTCCCGCCAAGCAGGGAGCCCGATGTGGGACTTGATCGCGGGTCTCTGGGATCATGACCTGAGCCGAAGGCAGTCGCTTAACCAACTGAGCCACCCAGGCGCCCCTAAAAAATCTTTTTTAATTGAAGAAAAGTTCATGCAACATAAAAGGAACCATTCTGGCATGAACACGTTACTGGCATTTCGTACGTTCTTGGTGTTACGCACATGCCGCCACCTCTGTCGAGGGCCTAGACCGCTTTCATCACCCTGAACCGACCGTCCCAGCCAAAGCCCTCCTCCGCCCTGCCCCTGGCCACCGCCCGTCTGCCTGTCTCTAGGCACTGGCCGAGTTTGGGTGTTTCATCTAAGTGTCATCCTGTAACATGTGGCCTGTTGTGTGTGGCGTCTCTCACTTAGCGTCGTGTCTTCAAGGTGAAGCCTTGCGTCGGTAGAAGATGAGCATTTGTGTTGAGGGCACTTTCTGTCCCTTTGCCCTCCCAGTGGTCACGCAGCAGCCAAGTGCCTGGCACACGACGGCGGTGGAGGACTTCGCCAGCTTCCAGCGCAAGTGGTTTGAGGTCGCCTTTGTGGCCGAAGAGCTCTTGCACTCCGAGATCCCCGCGTTCCTCCTGCCCTGGCTGCCCAGCCGGCCAGCCTCCTACGCAAGCCGGCACAGCTCCTTCAGCCGCAGCTTTGGAGGGCGCAGCCAGGCCGCCGCGCTCTTAGGTACGCGTTCCTGGTGTGGCCGGTGGGCTGGTGGGGGGCGCAGGGACGGGGGCCGTCAGCCGAGGAGACGGGGCCCCGTGGACCAGGACTAGAGCCACTGCGCCTGTCGCACTGGTCCTCTGTACGCACGGTGCTCCTGTGCCAGCTCCCACCGACCTGAGGGGCTCAAGTTCAGTATTGTCTCGACCAGTAAACAGTGTGCAAGGGCTCTCCACTCAGGGCACCATGCTAAACCTGCACAGATACGAGAGACGGGACAGCGGGGCCACTTTTCCTGAGAAGCAGCCAGACTATAGGGCTTGTGAGCCGGTGCTCCCTGCCGGTGTGGTACCTGCCAGGCCTTGGGCCTGGGTGCCCTAGGGTATCAGAGGAAGAAGGGGTCTCGGAGGTCAACCATTCCAAACACTGATGCTGAGCGTGACTCATCCCAAGAGGTGTAAAGTAGGCGGCTTCCCTCCTGTCCTTGGTTCCTGCAGCCCCGAGATAGGGGTGCACAGCCACGTGTGGAATGCTGCTGACCTCTGGTAGGACATGGGACCTCTGCCCTCAAGGACTGCACCGATGCGTTGCGCTGTGAACGTCTTTAGGCAGTGCAAGCTCTGGGCAGGATGGCATGAGATTTACCTCAGTGGCAGGTTGGAGACATCCTAAAAACCCTGTAGAAGGAAGGGAGTACGCGTAACACAGACCACATTCCAGGGAAATTCCACCTTCTCCTTAGTTAGCCTGGAAATGCCCATCTTATTGGAATTCTTACCTCGCGGGTAGAATGGAAATGTTAATAGTAATCACAGTTTCCAGATCCTCAGATTCACTTGGGTCTCAATGTGGCTTTGAACTTCCCCTTACACCCTAACCCAGCATGCCCAGCCCGCTGTGTGAGAACTTGGGGAGGGGGAGGCAGTGGGCGCCTGGGGGGCTCAGTGGGTTGGGCGACTGCCTTTGGCTCAGGTCGTGATCCTGGAGACCCGGGATCGAGTCCCACATTGGGCTCCCTGCTCGGCGGGAAGCCTGCTTCTCCCTCTTTGACTCCCCCTGCTTGTGTTCCCTCTCTGGCTGTGTTTCTCTCTTCTCTCTGTCAAATAAATAAATAAAATCTTAAAAAAAATCACAACAAAACAGAACTGAGGGGGCATGGAGAAGTCAGAATTGTGAAGAGAGTGCCCCCTCTTCCCCCAGGCAGTCATGACTTACCGCTTCCCTGTTTTGTCTTTCTGACTCTGTCCCTCCTTGAAGTCTTTTCGAAACAAAGAGCCCACCTGTTCCCTACCTGCTAGGTACCAGTAGCATATGCCTGCTCGCCACCCACCCAGTGAGACAAAATATCTGCTGACATGGTCCAATGTCCCTGCTTACTCCTGGTTACAGTTACTGCTTTGGAAACTAGCCCCTTTGCCTCACCATCCTGGAGGCTGTCTTGACAATTTTTTTTTTTAAAGATTTTATTTATTTATTTGACAGAGAGATCACAATCAGGCAGAGAGGCAGGCAGAGAGAGAGGAGGAAGCAGGCTCCCCTCTGAGCGGA
>PITA01010508.1:29835-54293 GCA_004023965.1 Spilogale gracilis
GGCCTCGATCCCAGGACCCTGAGATCGTGACCTGAGCCGAAGGCCTCGATCCCAGGACCCTGAGATCGTGACCTGAGCCGAAGGCCTCGATCCCAGGACCCTGAGATCGTGACCTGAGCCGAAGGCCTCGATCCCAGGACCCTGAGATCGTGACCTGAGCCGAAGGCCTCGATCCCAGGACCCTGAGATCGTGACCTGAGCCGAAGGCCTCGATCCCAGGACCCTGAGAACCTGACCTGAGCCGAAGGCAGAGGCTTGAACCCCCTGAGCCACCCGGCGCCCCTATCTTGACAGTGTCTAAATCCCTATCCTCATTTCCGAGTCCCTCCTTCAGCAGGCTGGTAGAGCCCTCTCCTGTTTGCCATAGTCCTAAGCTCAAAGTGAGCGTCAGATCATTTCAGTCGAGCTTTGGTTCTTAGGTATTTCAGAGAAATTGCACTGAAAGAGGAGCAGCATGTGGAAAAATAAGTCATCTGCACACAACAGAGGAAGCGTAAGGGAGAGGAAGGGGCTGTCTTGAGCAGGCCGTTTATTCAGCAGGTTCTCCTTCACCTGGGATCTGCACACGGGCGTTAGGGCATCGGCATTGATTCTGAGACCAGAAAGAGTCTCATGCCTGCGTAGTTCCTTGAAGCTGCCCTTTCATTAGCCGTCCAGTGGCTCCAGGGGTTGTAGTAGAGTTTCAGCCGTCCGCTTCTTCTCCCATCGCCCCTCCCACAGGAAGTGGGTTTCTTATCACGACTCATTCTGTCCAGCGACACCCCTCAGACATCTGTGTTAGGGTATGAGCTGCTGCTTCCCAGCTTCTTTTTTCGGGTTAGAATGTAGACTATTGCTCTGCCATTTACTTAAGTGGGTTGTCTTTGAATTGGACTGTCCTCAGTGTTGGCTTTTTTGCCTCCGAAAAAAAAAAATCAACATGATTTATAGGGGAAGAAGACCTGCGTATGATTTGTGACCTGCTCCTCTTTCTGTCTGTTTCAGCGTGCTCCTTTCACACATTTCGGGTGTTCAGCTGGAAATCTGTTTTTCTCAGCAGAAAGCTGTTTTAGTGTTCCCGATGCGTGCCACACAGCCCTGCTTCTCTCCTCAGGTCGTCCGGGTCGCTGCGCTGTAAGGTCCCTGGGCATCTGAGGCCCAGGGAGAGGCAGCATCTCATCCCTTAAGCCCATCACACACCTGCGCTTCCCAGCCTTTTCTCGGCAACTCCACTGGGTCTTGGGGTCAGAAGAGGCTGACGCGTGAACATCTTCCCTCCCAATCCTGATAAGTGGGGAGCCAGCTGCTGCTCGGAATTGCCCCCCAGCAGGGCACCCAGTCCTGCGACTACCCTTTCCCCTTTGGGGCAGCTCCCGGTGTTGATCTCCAGTGATCCGCTCCCCAGGTCATTGTGAGCCCCCTCGCTGTGACCCGGGTGAAGGACCCTGGGCCTGCTCCTCCCCTGGGTTCGCCCCCGTTTACTAGGACTCACTGTATCTCATTGTCCCAAGGTGAATAAGCCCGTTCTTACGCAACTAAGGAGTGACTCAGAGAACTTGCCGGAAGCTGCAGCTCAGCTGGGGCTTGAACTTTTGTCAGCGTTGTCAGCCTGCTGGCCGTGTCTGTACCGTCCAGTCCTCCCCTCAAGTAGTGAGAGCTGGTGGTGTCTTGAGCCTGTAACCCCTTGGCTGAACAGGACGCTTCCTTGGGCTTCCTAGACCAGCCTGCTCTGAACTGCAGGCGCCAGATGGGGGAGAGGTGATGCGTGAGAGCGATGCTGGTGTTTACAGTGCCCTTTCTTTTGTGACCTGGGCTTTGCCCCTGGGGACAGCTACCCTGTCCAAGACCAAAGAGCAAAGCTTTCTTCCTTCGATGGGGACTGTTAAGTAGAAGACTACTGTGGTTGGGCCATGAAAGAGGAAAACAAGGCCGAGACAGAAACTATTTCTGATGAGACTTGTAGCATTGGAACCTCCTTGTTCTTTAGCCTGAAGAGTCCCAGGCAGAGTATCCATGGGGGTCATGGACAGGCCTCAGATCGAGCGTTGGTGAGCTTGTAGCGAGAGTTGCAAGAGGGGCGGCTAAGGGAGGAGGCAAGAGCCATGTTTCCCTTCCTCAGCCCTTCTCCACAAGGCAGCTGGGTGGGCACCACCTCAGTTTGCAGACGGGGAACTAGACCAGGAGAGCTGAAGCAGTGTCCTCAGGGGCACCTGGCTGAATGGCAGAGCATAGACCTTCCAGCACCAGAGGAAGGACGTGTCCCATTCTGCACATTCTGGCTTTGAGAGCACGATAAGCTGTATACCCAGCAGCTAAATATCAGTCCACCGATTCAGCGTCCTGGCTGTAGCTCCAGGGCCGCTGATTAAAATTGCTGACTCAAGAGCCATTTTATCCTTGTCAGTATAAAAGCCACTCAGGACTTCTACCTGCAAAACCCAGGACTAAGCTGGTGGCTTCGGATAAAGAGACACCTTTGGATTCATGGGGGCCGGGGAGGATGAGGAGCTGATAATAGTTTGTAGAAAGCCTATGTGTGGCATTGCCCAGACAGGCAGGGCAGAGCCCTGATCTCTCCGTTACTTCTCAGCCTCCTCGGGCCTTCAGTCTGGTCAGGAACTTGATTGACCCATCCTTCGAACATCCCTGTCTTGGGTGGAATAGGATTTCTGAGCAGGAGTTCCAGATAGGATGAGCTAGTTTGATACCAGCCTGGAATCCAAGCAACACACAGTTGATAGAACAGGGTTTGAGCTTCATTATGAGGTTGCATTTCTTGAGAAAAGATTCTTCCTGGGCTGAAACCAGAAAAGTGAGACTTCCTCCTCCTCACTGTGGTCTGGGCTGTCTGTCCCATGGCGTCCCTTTGTGGGTCACTGGAGGGAGAAGATCTGGGGTTCAGTCTGGCTGAGGTTCCGACTCTGATCTTGGTCGAGGCATTTCTCCTCCGTGGGCTGCTGTTTCCTCATCTGCAAGTGAAGGAGGTGGCTCCGATGGGGGGAGGCAAACGATGGCTTAACCAGCCAAATCTAGACTACCATCTCTTTGTTTGTTTTATAATAAACTTTATTTTTAGAGCACTTTTAGGTTCACAGCAAAATTGAGTGGAAAGTACGCAGAGTTTTCATATACTTCCTGCCCGAGCACACGCACACCGTCCCCCACTGTCCATGCCCCACACCAGAGGGGGGCATTTGTTAGAATTGGGGAACCTATGTTAATTAGACATGACTAAGGGTCTCTGGTTTACATTCGAGTTCACTCTTGGTGTTGTACATTTGGGTTCTGACGCATGTGTAAGGGCGGTATCATCCAGAATAGTTAAACTGCCCTAAAAATCCTTCTGGTTTTGTAAATAAAGTTTTCCTGGAACACCAGCCAGCCTCTGCACGTACATGTCTCTGGCTGGCAGGGCTGACCGGCGAAACGGACCACACAGCCTGTATGACCCAGCATGTCACCGGGCCCTTCGTAGGAGGAGTTGGCCGACCCCCAGACTAGAGGGTTCTCAGGAAGCTTCTAGAATCTGTGACTCTGCGGTCTTGTATCTGAGCGCCTCGTTGCTTGCTCTTCGGCCTCATGCCCCCGTTTCCCTGTGTCTCTCCGGGGCCCGCTAGCTGCCACTGTCCCAGAGCAGAGGACCGTGACCCTGGACGTGGACGTCAACAACCGCACAGACCGGCTGGAGTGGTGCAGCTGCTACTACCACGGCAGCTTCTCCCTGAATGCAGCCTTTGAGATCAAGCTGCACTGGATGGCCGCGACAGCCGCAGTCCTCTTCGAGATGGTGAGCCCCTGGCGTCGCGCTCGGCCCGGCTCTCTTTGCCGAGGGGCACGGTGGAGGCATGGATATTCACGTCACTCTTCACTTTGTTTCCCTTCGGTTCACACTCCACTTCCCTTTCCTCGGGACTGTTGGGAGTAGCCTTGGAAAAAATTTAAGCACAGTAAAAATCTCAGAGCTTGACAAGGATCAGGGCTGCTCAGCCTTGGCACTCCTGGCGTCGGGAGCGGGAGATTCTCTGTTGTGGGGCCGGTCCTGTGCAGTGGAGGGTGTCGGGCGACATCGGTGGCCGGTGCCCTAAGTGCAGGAGCGTGCCGGCTTGTGACAACCAAAAACGCCTTCAGGCGGTTCTGCGTGTCCCCGGGGACGAGGGGCACTGCCCGGCCTAGAGTGAGAAGTAAGTCTCCCACCCTTACCCTGTTCCCAGGGACTTCCATATAAACACAAGTACCCAGCGGTGGGCGAGGGTTGGGGCTGAGGAGGTGAAGGGTGGGCAGGAGGGCACTGGTGTTCAGCACTGGGCATTCTCAGTTCTACTCTGGAAACCAGTATTACACTGTATGTTAACTAACTAGAATTTTAAATAAATATTTGAAGAAAAAAAATACAGACAACCCCCTGGGGCACCGGGCTGGCTCAGTCAGCAGATTGATCTCAGGGTTGTGAGTTTGAGCCCCAGATTGGGTGTAGAGATTACTTAAAAAAAAAAACAAAAAACATTTCTTTTAACCAATAAATAAAAGCAGCCACCCTATCACTTTGAGTGTACTTCCAGAGATAGTATGTGCGTATACAAAGCTTGTTACCTTTTTTTAAAAACAGATATGGTAGCTGGGAATACTGTAGTAGACACTCAAACAATAGGGGCATTAGGGATGCCAACACTGTGCAGTCAGAGATCCAAGTAGAGCTTTTGACTTCCCCAAAACTTAATTACTAATAGGCTGTCGTTAACCTGCAGCCTTAAAGATAACATAAACAGTCGATTAGGCGCCTGGGTGGCTCAGTGGGTTAAAGCCTCTGCCTTCGGCTCAGGTCATGATCTCAGGGTCCTGGGATCGAGGCCTGCATCGGGCTCTCTGCTCAGCCGGGAGCCTGCTTCCTCCTCTCTCTGCCTGCCTCTCCGCCTACTTGTGATCTCTCTCTCTGTCAAATAAATAAATAAAATCTTAAAAAGAAGTCGATGAACACATTTTGTATGCTATATTATATACTGTATTCTTTTCTTTAAGACTTTTTTTTTTTTAATTTATCTGACAGAGAGAAACACAGCCAGAGAGGGAACACAAGCAGGGGGAGTGAGAGAGGGAGAAGCAGGCTTCCCGCCGAGCAGGGAGCCTGATGTGTGGCTTAATCCTGGCATCATGACACTTAAGGACTGATCTACCCAGGTGCCCCTATATACTGTATTCTTACAATAAAGTAAACTAGAAAGAAGAAAATGTTACTAAGGAAATCACAAGGAAGAGACAGTGCATTTACAGTCTTCTGTTTATTAAAAAACCCCACAAGTAAGTGGACCCATGCATTCGAACCTGTGCTGTTCAAGAGTCAACTGCTTTTGCAGCATGTTTTGTCCTATTACTTATATATCCTCAGTGTCGGTATAAACGAGTCTGCCTCGTTGTTGTGTTTTTGTTTTGTTTTGCTTCATTGTTTTTAAGGGTCATAGAGTATTCTGCTATTTGTATCGTTGTTTACTTAACCAACCCCCTGTCAGTGAACATCACTGCCTTCAACTCTCACTCTGAGCAGGGATGGGGGGAGTGCGTGATTTTGTCCCCGTAGGAGCACTTGGTAATATCTGGAAACATTTTTACTTGGCACAAATGGTGGAAGAGTGCCAGTGGCATCTAGCGGGTAGACACCAGGGATACTGCGCATCGTCCCGCAACACTTCACATAGGACAGCCTCAACCACAAAGACTACCCAGCCCAGATGTCATGAGTGCCAGAGCTGAGCAGCCATGTTTTCATTGGTCTGCTGCCTGTCTCTCATCCTCCTGCTCTGCCTGGCCGGTGTCCAATCGGGTCACTCGCTGCTTGCACTGAGAAGCCAGCCTGACCACTGCCATCCCCGGTCGCCGTTGTCTGTAGAACAAGCCCTCCTTAGCCAGGCCGTCAGGATCTTGCAGGGGCCCTCTTGCACCATCTTTGCAGTGTGCCGCTCCTTTAATACACTCTCCCCTCCGACCCAGAAGAGTGCTTTCCTGCGGCTTTAACAGAGTTCTGTTCTGTTCTCCTCCCACGCTGGCGCCAAGCATCTCATTGCTTTGCTCAGAGCAGCCGGAAGGTTCAGGGAGACTTTACAGAAAGCTAGGAGATGACCGAGGAGAGTGAACACAGCATCAGCTGGCCACGTATTGTCCTTCTCTCGAGGGTTCAGAGGCCTGGTTTTGTCCCACCAGTCATGACGACCCGGGGAAGAGATTTGTCTTCGTCTGCGTCTACCCAGCCGCAGTCTGCCTTCACATGGCATTAGCACCTCTGGGGACCCCTACCCTGGAACACAGGAACATTCCCAAGGTCCAAATCAGAAAGGGTTCCCAGCAGGACGTCTGGGTGGCTCAGTCGGTTATGCATCTGACTCTTTTTGTTTTTTTTGTTTTTTTTTTTTTAAGATTTTATTTATTTTCAGAGAGAAACACAGCCAGAGAGGGAACACAAGCAGGGGGAGTGAGAGAGGGAGAAGCAGGCTTCCCGCCGAGCAGGGAGCCCAACGTAGGGCTCGATCCCGGGTCTCTGGGATCATGACCTGAGCCGAAGGCAGTCGCTTAACCAACTGAGCCACCCAGGCGCCACCATTCCTTATGATTTTCTTGATAATGTTTTCTTTTCTCCAGCTTACTTTATTACAAGCATACAGTACATAATACCCATAACATACAAATATATGCTAATTAGCTGTGTGTCTTACCAGTAAGGCTTCAGGTCAACAGTAGGCTATTAGTAGTTAAGTTTTGGGGGAGTCAAAAGTTATACTCAGATTTTTGACTGTATTGAGTGTTAATGCCCAATGCCTGTGTTGTTCAAGGGTCAACGGTATTTTGTTAAATTTTTAGAAATCTCTAGTCTAAATTATTATTTTAAGGTAGTGTCCCAATTTGTTATGTCACATTTTATAATATGTAATATTTATAATATCATAATACATTTGTATAATATTAAAATATGACATTTTAAAATAGTGCATAAAGTAAAAAGAGCCTTAGAAATTATTTTGGTCAGGGGCCCATGGCTGGCTCAGTCCATAGAGCACGCGACTCTTGATCTCGAGGCTGCAGGTGTGGGCCCTGCACCGGGTGTAGAGATTACTTAAAAATAAAATCTTTAAGAGAAAAAAGAAAGTGGGGCACCTGGGTGGCTCAGTTGGTTCAGCCACTGCCCTCAGCTCAGGTCATGATCCTGGAGTCCTAGGATCGAGTCCCACATCGGGCTCCCAGTTCCACGGGGAGTCTGCTTCTCCTTCTGACTTTCTCCCCTCTCATGTTCCCTCTTACTTTCTCTCATTCAAATAAATAAATATATTTATTTGACAGAAACACAGCTAGAGAGGGAACAAAAGTAGGTTGAGTGAGAAAGGGAGAAGCAGGCTTCCCGCCCAGCAAGGAGCCCTGGACTCCGGGATCATGACCTGAGCCAAAAGCAGGCACTTGGCAACTGAGCCACCGAGGCACCCCAAGGTCCCCTTCAATTTTTAACATAATCATATTTGTTTAAGTTAAGTTATGGCTCAAACTATATGAATTTATATATATGTATGAATGTATGTATTTATATATTTTAAGATTTTATTTATTTAAGAGTGAGAGAGAGAGAGGATGAGCAGAGGAGGGACAGAGGGAGGATCGTATTCTCCACGGAGCAGGAAGCCTGATGCGGGGCTCCATCCCAGGACCCTGGGATCATGACCTGAGCCAAAGGCAGAGGCTTCACTGACTGAGCCACCCGGGTGTCCCTTGAGATAACATTTGACACAGATCTCATCTGTGTGCCAAAGCCATGTGCACCAGTTGTTGTTGTTGTTGTTTTAATATATGTAGTTTTATGGTTCAAAAAATATCTCAAGACGTAGACATTCACCACTGTTCCCTGAGGACATGCTACTGATGGGGAGGTTTGTCTCAATGCCCTAGTTAACTTTCGTTCAGTCTTGGGACAGAACAGCTTTTGGGAGTTTGCCGGAGAGAGGCTCTCCTTCCGCCAGGTCGGGGCTTATCGCTTGTAGCAGAGGCCGCCGCTGTCACCTCGCGCCCGCTCGCCTCGCGCCTGGCATCATGTCCCTTCCAGCCAGCCTGAGTGCACTGTTCTCCTATTTGATACGTTGGGCTTAGTAAATTTTTGATAAAGGACAAATTTAGAAGGACTTAACTTATAGCCTATGACCTTCCTCCAACGTCCTATAGAATGAGAAGGCCATTTAGAAGGCGAGAAATAGCTCTCTGCAGTCGCTTCCTTCCAGAAGAAACATTGCAGTTGCTAAAGCTTGGACTGGGAGGAGGAGCTCCTCAACCACAGTCCTTCCAGCATTTGCCGGAGGAGCTTAAACTGTGCTGTTTCCTGCCCAGGACCGGCTTGGGGCCAGTGAGCATGAAAAAGTGAGCACGGCCATCAGGATGTATGCTGCCGCGGTGGCGACGTTCACGTGGAGATGACACTGTTTCTGTGCTTTCCACCAGGTCCAGGGTTGGCATCGCAAAGCCACTTCCTGCGGCTTTTTGTTGGTCCCCGTCCTGGAGGGTCCCTTTGCGCTGCCCAGTTACCTGTATGGTGACCCGCTTCGAGCCCAGCTGTTCATCCCGCTCAACACCAGCTGCCTGCTCAAGGAGGGCAGTGAGCACCTGTTTGATAGTAAGACGCACTCCCCTCTGGACCTTGTGTCCCACGAGTAGCCCAGGGGCTCCCCTCTAGGTCGTGAATCCACACAGGCTAGAGCACAGAGAGAGCCTTTGGACAGGGGGGCTGGAAAGATCTGGGTCTCATGCTGGTTCTTTACTTAGTGGCCAGGTAAGCCTGGACCAGTCACTTAATGTCTTAATTCCTTATTCCTCAAAGGAGAGCACGTCAAGTTTAAGGCTTCCTTGCCAACTCAGGAAGACCCTCGTGGGGTGGAGAGCAGATGGTGGGTGGGAGCAGGTGGGAGACACTAATTATGACCAGCAGTCGTCCCCACATTGTCCTTTCTGTGCTCCAGCCTAACTGGCTTTGGGCTGTGGGAATTTGAACCTTATGGGAGGCTTGAATCTGCTGTTTCATTCAAACAGGCTAAAAAAAAAGGAGTTATTGAATGCAAAACAGGATCTAGTGTCCTATTGTGCAAAGCTCTAGAGTGAGTCAGCACCCGGAACTCGAGGAGGCCTGTGTCTCACCGAGAAGGAGAAGGACGGCTGGGAGGCGGACCGCAGGACTTTCCCTGGAAGGGGGTTGTCAGCGGGCGGGAAGCAGGGAGTGGATGGGCTGCCGTGGCCCCGCAGATCTCTGAGGCCAGTGTGGGACAGATCCTGTGGGACAGATCGAAGGACAAGCCGTACTTCACGCAGCACAGAACTTTGTTCTCCCCAGTGGACTGCTCATGTCAATAACATATAAGGAGCTCCTACAGGGCAATCAGGGAGTTCACAAATGACCTTTTTAAAAACAGAAAGTCAGAATTGCTGCCGATAATGCCAGTAGCCCTTTTGTTACTCAGATGTAGAAATTATAAATGTGAAAGGAAGAAGTTTTTGGTGTGAGGGAGATGGTTTGTTCCCCCGTCCATGTAAGTCTGTGCCAGGACGGTAGGGGAGAGGTGGCCCGGGGGGAGAGGTCGCCCTAGGTCAGGGAGGCCCCCCGACATGCTGCCGCACTTTCCCTACGACAGGCTGCCCCCACGGGTGCAAACGGCTTTTGTCCCAAAGGCCCATCTATGTTTTATGTCTCAGAAGACCTTTCTATGCAGACACTGTTTCCAGTGCTGGTTGGGGTTTGAGGCGGGTCCCACAGAGGCCCCGGAGGCCATAGGTCTCAGGGTCCGTAGAGTTGCCACGGTACTGTTGTGTCTCTCTCTGTCTCTGTCTCTCACACACGCACGCACACCCCTTCTCGCATCCCTTCCCGGTAGCTGACGGAGGACCACTGCGGTTCTCTGAGATGCCACATGATTCTGTTCGCATCTGAAGATGTCGAGCCCGGCAGCCGCCTCGTGCTGCTGTTTTATGCTCGGGAGAGCGTCCCCCGCCCCACGGCAGCCAGACTCTCCTGGGCTTTCCACCCTCGCTGTCAGCACAGCATCGCTGGCGGGGCTGGCTTGGAGGACATTTTTGAGTGAGGGACTGGTTTTCCCTGCCTGTTGTAACCCTGACTTCAAGACCAGCATCCTCTGTTGGTTGCCATGGTTATAGCTGAAGAAAGGAGTCCTGGTTTAAAGGAATCAGGGCTTGAATCTAAAAATCATTTTTCTTGCGTCTGTGCTGCCTCTCTTTCTGTTACCTGCCCTTCCCGTTACAGTGGATCCCAACGCTTAAAAACATGACGAGGAATCTGCTGCGTGGTTTTACCTGTTAAGGCTGAAGTCTTTTTTCTTGTTTGGTCTTTCGTCACCTACAGCCCTCAAATGCATTCTAGATAGAAGATTCCAAGTGTAGAGAGAGCAGAGAGAACGCCCCGTTCTTCAGGGTGTCTTGTGTAGCTGCTCCCCCCGCACTCGGCATCTCAGCCCAGGAGCAGCGCTGGCCTGTCGCCTGTTCCCGGCGGCAGCCTGCCTCAGCCGTCCACCTCCTCCTCTGCTGTCGCTCCTCACACCAGTGCCGCAGGAGCGAGGCCGCAGCCACCATGTGGGCGGTGCGGGCAGGCACTCGTCTGCTCCTTGGCCCCCCCCAGCCCATCACTTCTCCAAAAATAAGTTTCATATTTATTTGCTTCAATTTCCCGACCCCTAAAGTGGAGCTTGTACTATTGTCTTTCCTTGTAGGGAAGATGGGTCATACCTCTTTTCCTTTCTCCTTAGAAGCAGATAACATGCATTTCAAGCTCATCTTTTGTTGGTATTTGTGATGTCATGTTCCTTTCCACTTTGGGCATAGGAAGTGTTAGAATGAGTCTTACCTCGAGTTCCGGAGCTCACACTGGCTGATGAAGACGCCTGTTCAGTGCCGTTCTGGACCCTGGTAGAGGTTCGGGGGGTGCTGAGAATGCACCTTGTTCCCGGGGACAGAGGCTGGTCTCTTAAAAGCAGGTGGTGGGGAAAGGCAGCACCTAAGCTCAAGGGGAAGGAAGGCCAAGAGGAGTGAAGGGTACAGAAGGCCAGACACAGGGGGAATCACAGAGCTTGGGGTCACACCCGGCATTCATTGACTTCTCCTTTCAGGCTTCGAACCGGAAACGTACTGGGACCGAATGCGCCTTTTCCAGGAAGCCATTGTACACAGGTTTGCCCCGTAGCAGGAGGGCCGTGGGAGGGCACCAGTGACTGTCGTGAGTAGCGCTCTCGACACGCTCGAAGGTGGACAGTTCCAGACAAGCCCCGCTGCTTTCACTTCTGGGGGAGGGGATCTAGTTCACCAAAGACCCGCTCGCTGCAGGCGCCCTACAGAGGGCCCTTTGCGCTGGCGTCAGGGGTGAGCATTCCCCTCCAGCTTCTGCAGCCGCTGTTTGTCAGAGCACGGTGCCTCCTTCCGGTCGAGGGGAAAGCACGGTGCTCCCTCCGTAGCCTGCAGCGAGACTCTGAGCCAAGCTGTCCAGCAGGTGACATGAGAGGAAAACTGTGAAATGCTCCAAGGGCCCCTTACACATTCTGAGAAGATAACGGGGGTTGGAACGCAGTAGACTCGGTGCCAGGGAGGGCTTCCCTGGGCTTTGCTGCCGGCCCCGCAGGCCAGTCCCGCTTTGTCTGTGGGCGCACCGCGTGGCGCTCATCAGGGCAGAAGCAGGCCCTCCCTTCTCACGCCCATGGTCTTGCCGCTGCACCGTCTGCAGGGCCCTGGCATCTCCTTAGTTAAGTGTACTCAGCTGTTCCCGCCTCCCCTCTACCCCATTCCCACCCCCCCACCACAGACTGGCTTCCTCCTTCTAGCAGGAGGGGCTGCCGACGGGGGGCAGACAGGCCTGGCTGCCCTCCCCCCGCATGCTCTGAGGAGCTGTTTCACCCTCATTTCCTCCCCGCTCACTGGGTTGTTGGGAGGGTCCGAGTTCCCAGCTCCTAGGAAGTCCTGGGCTCACAGTGGATGTCCTTAGGAAGACCCCAGCCAGCTGCTGAGGTTATAAGCAGGTCTGGCGCTTCTCTGGGGCGGTGTCATTGGGTGGTGATTGCATTTGCTGCTAATGTCATCTGGGACACGGCCTTTCCATTTCTTCCTGTCTTCTGTGCCATCCCCACGAATGACAGAAGAATGACTGCATGGGCTCTGCTGTGTCCTTTCCCCACCCAGACCCCCGTCCCACCGGTATGTCCCTGCACAGTTTCCTCGAAGCCCCCGCCCCTCCATCAGCCGTGCTCCAGCACAGATTCCCAGACCCCTGCCCTCTCTCCCCGCACACTCTGTCCATCTGTTACCCTGCTCTGGGGATCCCTGGAGGGCAAGGGGACGCATCTTTCTCATTTTTGCCTCCCCTCACAGCACCTAGCGCAGCGCCTTGCCCAGGGTCACTTCTGCACAGACTGAGTCCAGATTGGAATGCGGCTCTGAAATGAAGCATCAGCCGCCACACAGGTCATCTCTGAAAGAGTTAGAAGCCAGTCCGATGAATAAGATCTTGTTTTCTTTCTAAAGATTTTGTTTATTTATTTATTTGACAGAGAAACCAGCCAGAGAGGGAACACAAGCAGGGGGAGTGGGAGAGGGAGAAGCAGGGAGCCCGATGCGGGGATCGATCCCGGGTCTCCGGGACCATGACCTGAGCCGAAGGCACACACCCAATGACTGAGCTACCCAGGCAGCCCCTGATAAATAAAATCTTTAAAAAAAAGAACAAAAGAAGCAGCAGCAGCTGGTCCGGCCTCCCTGGGCCCCCGGCTATGGCTGTGCAGCCGCTCCATGTCTGTGGGTGGTATGGGTGCCCTCCCACGCCGACCCTCACCGCAGCCCGTTAAGGTCTTCCCTAGTGATCTGAGGAAGAAACGAGGGAAGGTTCTGGTCAGGCCGAGCCATGTCAAGTAAATAAACAACCTTGGTTGAAAAGTAGAGGGAGGAAGGCAAAATCCAGAGTCATTCCTCCACACGATAGAATCAGCCTTACACGATGGAGCTCGCCGTGCAAGTTCGCCGGCCCACTTAACGTGCGTGTTTGACGTCATGTGTTCTTGGATCAATAATTATTGAAAGCCAGTGTAAAGCTGGCCGCTTGTACGGAGGGTGCAGTGAGGGAGACAGGTGCTTTTCCTGCATCACTGCCTTCGCTACGTAAACCTCTCAGACTCGGGGCGGGAGCCACATCTGTTAACACGTCCTTTCAGGACTCCGCAGGTAGAGCTGCGATAAATGTGTATGATGGAAATAGAAAAACCCGGAATGGAACAGACCACAGATGAGAAGCAGCATTGAATAAGTCACAGACAAAACGTGGCCCCCCCGCCCATTTCCAGAATGGAACAGCCAAGCAGAGAGCCCAGACTGGCTCCTCATTTTTAAGAAGATTTCAATTAAGATAATTCATTTATTTCAGTTCAGAGCCTTCTTTGAGAACCTGTGGGCTTAGCTGGGACAACTAAAGGGAAGAGGTGTGACTAAGATGAATTAAGATAAGCACCGTCCCCTTCTCATTATGTGGGTGGGCGCCCGCACCGTGTAAGGCCGGGTGTGAATTCCAGGGGAGAAGACGGGTGGGTCGGGCACTACGACAGCACCCAGAGGAAGGTCTGCCTGGACAGGTGGGGGGCATGCAGAGGGAGGGGTGGCAGAGACAGGGCTGGATGTGGAGAGCAGCTGGTGAGAGGGCTGCCCCCCACCTGAGGATGACAGGAGGCCTGGTGAGGGCAAAAACCAGCCGCCTGAATGTTCCATCTTGGAAGAGGTCTTTCCAGGTCCCTGTAGCTCAGGCCATCAGGAAGTCCTCTTAGCCACCTTTGCTCTCCCTGTCCCTAATCTTGTGTGTCTTCCTGTCCTTGCCTTAGGTTTGGGTTTGTGCAAGATAAGTATTCCGCCTCTGCTTTCAACTTCCCCGCCGAGAACAAGCCCCAGTACATCCACGTTACAGGTGAGACCCCGGGAGAAAGGTGGGGCGCTGGGTCCCCGTGGGGGGCTGTGCACGAGAGCCCCTCCCCCTGACTGAGCCCGTCTGCCAAGCCCCGCGGCGGCATGGTGGCGGGGCCCTCCTGGTGACGGTGACGCCGGCCGCCCCTGTGCTCCCCAGGAACAGTGTTCCTGCAGCTGCCCTACTCCAGGCGCAAGTTCTCAGGGCAGCAGCGGCGCCGGCGCAACTCCACCAGCTCCGCCAGCCAGAGCATGTTCTGTGAGGAGCGCGTCGGCTACAACTGGGCCTACAACACCATGCTGACCAAGACGTGGCGCTCCAGTGCCACGGGGGACGAGAAGTTCGCAGATCGGCTGCTCAGGGATTTCACGGACTTCTGCACCAACCGCGACAACCGGCTGGTGGCGTTCTGGACGAGCTGCCTGGAGAAGATGCATGCTAGCGCCCCGTGAGGCAGCCGCACGGTCCAGCACAGGGCGGGGTCCGGTAGGGGCACCGGGGCTCTGTGCAGCAGGCGGCAGGGCCGTCGCTGAGTGGGGGCCGCTGCTGCTGCTTCTCCCCACCCCCCAACAAAGTGTTTTCCCCTAAGGAGAAAGACTTGGGGGGGAACGAGCGCTGAGAGCAGGTGGGAGGTCCAGATGGTCCGTGGGAGGACCTCAGTTCGGGGGGTGGGGGGCGAGACGTCCGCCGCCTCCCGCCCAAAAGTGTGCACAAGATGTAACATAATTTTGTGAAATAGTGTACCATAGGCTCACACCGGCTGTATATACCTGTACATAGCAGCAGGAATAAAGTGCCGCACGCAGCATCCCTGGCCCCGCCTGGTTCCTGGCAGCGGGACCATCCTCAGTCGGGCGGGGGGCCCATCGCCCGGGACGCAGAGGCACATGAGGCAGCCACAGAAGGTGAGGAGGTCTGTAGAATTCACTGCCCTGGAGAGTCTGGTTGTGGGTTTACTGAAAGATGCCCTTTCCTGGGCCCTGGGACGAGAGCAAAATAGCAGATAGCACTGCGCATAGCACAGGACAGGAAATAGTGGGACAGAGAGCTGAACAGAAGCCAGTTCAAGCCCGAACATTTCAGGTACACATAATAATGCTCACTCCATTTCTTTCTTTCTTTTTAAGATCTTATTTATTTGAGAGAGCGCGCGCGCTAGTGGGGGGAAGAGCAGACCCCCACTGAGCAGGGAGCCCGATGTGGGGCTCTACCCAGGGCCCTGAGACCACGACCTGAGCGGAGCCCCGGGCGCCCTAGTCGGTCCGTTTCTTGAGTGTCGGCTGTGATCCGGGCAGTGTGGCGTACGCACTTTCCGAGCCGCTCCTTGGGCGATCTTACCAACCATCATCAAGCCGGGTGAGAGTGGAAGGCCCACTCGGGGGCCGGGAATCAGGCCTGTGAGACCCCAGCGCCCAGCCCCCGGCCCTGTGCTGACCCTCGGCTGGCTCAGTGAGGGGTCGCCCCTGCTCTGACCTGGGGCGCGGCGAGGGGTCCTGCGCTCCTTCGGGCCGACTGTGCTCCGGCCGGCTGGGCACGGATGGTGCGTCACGTGCGGGTGGCCTCGGCAGGCGCTCTGCTGGGAGCACGCAGTGACTGAGTGGGTGCCACGGGCTTTCCCCCCGCCTCCGGGCTCCTCCGGAAGGCCCTGTGTGCGCCTTCCCTGCCGGCCCCACAGCCCCTGGCTTCCCCGGCCGCTGCTTGGGGCAGCTGCTGGCTTTCGGGCCATGCCACACGCTTGCCCGGTGACTGGCCTGGAATGCATGGCTTGTGGCGGACAGAGCAGGTGCCAAGGACGTATTCTTACCCGTCCTTCCGTTGGTTCTCCATCTGCTGCTCTGGCTGCAGCAGGGCTCATGTGTTTCCTCGGTGAGTCAGCACATAGGCCTTGCAGGAAGAAGATCTCCTCCTGCCCTGGTGGCAGAGCTCGGGGTGGTGGGGGAGCCGCTCTGCGACCACCAGCGAACCCCTCTCCAGGCACGGTCAGCTGACTCCTCTAGCAGTGAGTCCGGCAGGAGCTTGGGGATCACGAGACTTCAGATCTTTCCCCTCCTTGGCCTCCAGGAGAAATGGATGTCAAGAGGGAATGGGAGTCCCCATCAGTCTCTGGGGCAGCTGGTAGCAGGTGGGATGGGAGCTGAGTCCCTCCCCTTGTCTGGGCACTGTGGATTGTTCCAGATGGCACATCCAGCCCGATCTCCCCCTCTTAATCCTTGGATGTCTCTTAAAATGTGACAGATTTTTGTTTTTAAGCCCAGGGCATCCTGGGAGAGAAACATTCTCCTAATGTCTTTGTGCATCCAACCCTAGTAGCTCACGTTCTAGGTTCTTCTCCGCACAGTGTGCATGCAGCAGGCGGCTGTGAGCGGGCACTGCCCTAGGAAACGCACCCGTTTACAAGGGGAAATGTCCTCAGGAGCTGAGCAGACACACGCTGGAGAGGGTGGGCCGGGCTCTGGCCTGTGAGATTGCTGTTCTGATGCTGTCTCAGAACCCCCACCCCTTTCCCGGGCCACTGGATACAGCGCTGGAAGAGAGCCGGGCGCGATCCGAGGGCCCGCAGCTTGGGGCTATTTGGCCCCTTAGAGGGACATTTGGCAACGCCTGGAGACAGCTGTGGAAAGTGCCCCCAGTGTGTCCCGGGTGCTTTTGAACACCCTGTGATGCATAGGACAACCCCGAGAACAGAGAATTATTCAGGCCCAAACACCAGCAGTGCTGAGGTTAAGATGCTCGGACCCGATTCTGATCCGGTAAAAGGCCCAGATGGCGGCCCTCCTTCCTGTGACTCTGCAGGAAAAGTAGGTGCTCTGATCGTGGAGCTCTAGATCCCTTCCTGAAGCAACCCCGTCCCCAATGCCCTGTAGCTGTCACTCTTGCTAGGTGCCTGGGCCAGCGCGGCTAAGGGACCGACTTAAGGCCACACTGCAAGTTGTGGACAGAACCAGGATTAGAATCCTGGTCGTATTGAGTACTTAGGCGCTGTGGTGTGGCCCTCGTCTTCCCCGTTCCTTCTACCCAGAGCTCGTCTCTTCGGTGACATGACCTCCTTGAGGGCAGAGAGCACGCCTTGCTCATCCTTGTGTCCTCCACTGCGAGTGCCCCGTCACACGTAGGGGCTCATTTCGCATTGGTTCAATTGCTTCATTCGGCCAACATTGACGCAAAGCAGACCCCATGTGAGCCCTCCCCTCTTGGTGAAGGGACACAGAGGTAAAGCGCTGCACACATAGAGGAGGGAGGCCTCATTCTATGTAGGGGAGCTGAGAAGACTGGAGAAAGGGGCCTTTGGGCTGGGATTTGAAGGCTGTATAGGAGTTTTCTGGGTGGGGGAGGAGGATGGCCGGGGAGGGATGCTGGAGGGCTGGAGGGCTTTTCGCCAGACCAAGCAAGAGAACGTAACTGCCTAAGACCTGACAGGAGGAAACTGGAGACCAGCTTCTGCAGACCTGCCCTACTCAGCCCACACTTCCCACAGCTGATCTCCAGAGGGAGGTTAGTGAGGTCAGGTTCCGTCCGGGGTGCAAACCAGAGTGACACGCGGTCCACTGCTGGGAAGCCCTGAGCCAGCGTGGGTCCCCGTGTCCCACCCTGAGGGAGAGGGGCAGAGACAACACCTTGCTCCCCCGCCAGGCTTTGAACTTCCCCGGGCTCCAAGGAGGGAGCCATCATCCCGATGGGCCGGCAGGGCTGAGCCTCTGAGCAGGAACGCTGCTCCCGTGTGGCCCGTCCAAGCTCCCAGAGCCATGCTGAGGCTGGGGGGTGGGTGTGAGACCCCAGGGCCGGGCCCGTGCTAGGAAGTATTCCAACACCTTGTCCAGCCAGGGGGAATCCCTGCAGTCTTGTCGGACTTGAGCGCCCGCGACCCGTGCGACCCGCGAGGACGCTGTTTCCTCTGCCTCCTTCCGGGGTCGGGAGTGGAAGACTCATGCCATCGGCTTTGCGAATGGTTTGGGTGGCACATAGAGCAGCCGTGAGGCCACCCTGTAGACTCCCCGCTCACAGGGACCAGACGTCCTGTTTCGGGCGTGTCCGGCGGCTGTGGCCGGAACCCGGTCCAGGCTGGTCTGAAGCTGGGGAAGGAAGCGACGGAGGCTCCTACACCGAAGAGCGCTGGAAGCCTGAGGACAGCCCGAGGGAGGCGGCTAGGTGGTGGGAGCCCACTCCTCCGAGGACAGCCTGAGTCTCAGGGGAGTGGAGCGACTCAGCCAGGGCTACGGAGCGCACATGTGGCCGGGGAGGCATGGAACGCAGGGATTCTCCAACCCCGGGGCCCTTAGGGGGAGAGAGGTGGGGCGTGGGAGCCCAAAGGTGGCCTCCATGAGGGGCAGCCATGTCCGTGGAGGAGGGAGGTCAGGGCTTGGGCCTGGGCTCCCCACGTGGCAGTGAGGGCGACATTCCCCGGCTCCTCAGCGCCCCCTCTCCACACTGACCGCGGCTGGTGGCCGGCACCAGGACGGGAGCACTCCTGGGTGGTCTGACAGGATGCGTCTCGCCTCCAAGCAGAAGTGAAACGGGGCTTACTTCCCCTTGCAGTCTGAGGCGAGTCTGACCACTGCCCCCTCGCCACCATCTCCTGCGGAAAGCAGGGGACTGGCTGCCCCGCTGGGGTGTGAGATGGGGGGTCGGGGGCACTGGGAAGCCAGCCTGGCCTGGGGACCTGACCCATGCAGGGGGCTGGGTGTCCGCCTCCCAACACACACAGCCTGTGCCTCCTTGGACAGCATCCGCGTGACTGGGAGATGCTGTTTCTCCCGGGTTCTGTGGTTTAGACCCCAGGGAGCTGGCCCTCTGTGTAAGTATTCTGTCTCCTGGCAGAGTCGCAGCCGCCTCATCTCTGCAAGAGGGAGATTCCCCTGTGGCTCACTCGCTCGTGTCCACGAGTTTGGTCATTCTCCCGTCCACCAACAGCGAGGGCCGTCGATGTGCCAGGCCTCGTGTGGATACAGGAGGGAGGGAGCGGCACACAAGCTGTTCCATAGCTCACGAGTGCTATGCTTGTGAAATAGTTCGTTGTGAAAAGTGCAGCAAAGGTCAATGAGAGGTCGCTGTGAGCGGTTAAAGGGGAGCCCCCAACCGGGTCTAGGACTCAGGGAAGGCTTTCCGGGCATTTCCATGGAAATCTGTTGGATGGCAGAGCTTGCAAAGGGTAGAGGTGGGAGGAAAGGAAGAACCTAAGAGGTTGGTGAGCCCCGGGGAGAGGCTGGGGCCAGTGTGACCGAAGAAAGAAGCAGAGACCAGGGCCCGCGGTAGACCGGCTACTTAAGGGCCCCCCATGTCTGACACATCTTCAAGAGACGTATCTGGAAGACCTGGTGACTTTAGGCGAGTCTCCTCTTCTCCGGACCTCAGCTCCCTCATCTTTTTGATAAGAATGCGTTCTCCATGCACGCAGGACTGCTGGAGAGCCCTCGGGTAAAGCAGCGGTTCGGTGGCGGCGGGGAGATGTGGTGAGGGCAGCCCCCAGCCTAACCGAGGCAGAGCCCCCGGGATCCAGGCTTCGGGCCCCGCCCCCGCGCCCCGCGGCCTCCCTTTACTCCCAGACGACTTCCAGGAGGTGCCAGCCCGGGCAGCTGGGCCCCTCGGCCCAAGTCCAGAAAGGCCCGAGTCTCCAGCTGTGGCCGGCCCTCGGGGCGGTGCCCCCTCCTGCCTCCCTGCCCCCCGGGGCCCAGCCGCCGGGCTCTGTGGGTGAGGGACGGAGGTCGCGCCGAGCTGGCAGCCGGGCCGAGCAGCAGCAGCACCACAGCAGCTCTGCAGCCCCTTCTTCTGGTCCTGGGGAGAACGGGAGCCACATTGCCTGCGTGCCTGCCGCTCTGGGGCGCCTCGCTGGCCACCTGCTCTATTTCCAGCAGCAGCCCCTCGCAGGGGTGTTACTGGCTGTCGTTTACCGACGACCCAGGGGCCCCCGGGGGGCACGTGGCAAGATCTGGGTTCTAGGCCAGGTCCGAGACCTTGCCCTGCCCCTACCCCTCGGGGCCGGGTCTTGTTGGCTTGTATCTTGCATTTGTTTCAGCGTGAGCCCCTTGTAGGCCTGAAAACCAAGCGGTGGAGCCCGAGTTTTACGTCTTCATCTGGCACGTGGCTACAGGAGCATCACACAATGATCGGGGGGCCACCCCAGTGGTGAGTAGGGCCGCCCGCCTCCTGCCCCCGTGTGCAAAAGGGAAACTGAGGCCTAGAGATGGGGAGCAACTTGCTTGAGACGACAAGGTAGCTCGGCGGAGAGCTGGGCCAGGCCGCACTCTCTCTGCGGACGCCTTCTCCGGCCGCCTTTCTCACCCTGGCTCGCTGGCCTCCATGACCCCATCCAGGCTCCGTACCCCGAAGGACCCCAGGCTGTGGGCCCTGGACCTCTGTTCTGCTTTTCCTTCCTCGGGCCTCCTGGTCCCGTGATTCTAACCACCACCTGCTTACTCACCATGCCTGTGGGTTAGGGTTAGGGTTAGGGTTAGGGTTAGGGGACCTGAGATCAGTAGCCCCTACCCCACCTCTGAACTGCAGCCTGTCGGTCCCCATGCCCCTTCGGCCTCTCCTGAGTGGTCTCAGACGGTGACAAACTGGATATGCGTAAAACACAACTCCTGATTTAGCTGTGTCCTCCCGGCTCCCGCCCAAACCTGCTCCTCCCACAGTCGTCCCCATTTTAGTCACTGTACCACCATCTACCCGGTTTTCAGGCGGAAAGCCTCGGAGTTATCCTGTATGTCCTTCCCTCAACCCTACCCACACCTAATCCACTAGCAAAAATAGGTGGTAATCTGACCCTTCTCACCACCTCCACCTTCGTCTGATGTAGGAGCGACCTGGCTGGTCCTCCCGTGTCCTCTCCGCCTTGAAGAACGTATTCTCACAGCAGCTGATGTGCTCTCTTAAACATAGAACAGGCTGTGCTATTCCCCTGCCTGAAAACCTCCAGCGACTTCCTAGCAATTCAGGAGGAAATCCCGACTTCTTGCACAGCCCACAAGGCCCTATGGGGCCTGGGCTTCTGGAAGCGTCTGTCTACATTCTCATGTCTTCCTGCTCACTCAGAACAATGCAGTGAATGCCCCATGGTTGCCCCTGCCTCGGGGCCTTTGCACGACTCTCCCCTCTTCTTGGAACCGCCTTCCCGAGATCCCGAGATCGTGGCTCAGTTGCTTTCTCATTGTTGGTGTCACCTGCTGCCTTCCCAGAGAGGCCTGCCTTGTCTAGAGAGGCACCACCGCCTGCCTGCCGCCGCCCGTCACGCTGCCCGCTATCTCTCCCTTGCCGCTGGTTTCATCACTGGAATGTAAGTTCGGGACTCTCTTTTGTCCCTGCCAGATAGTACCCCCCTCATTGTGCCTACAGAGTGCGTGTCGATGCTCAGAGCGCTTCTTCACGGAACCAACCACAGGGACTAAAGGCCCAAGTCACACATCAGATTTATCAGACGTTGCTGTCCCCAGGTGTCTCTTTAACGGGACAGCGTTCCCAGCCCTGGGGCTTCTTCAGAGACCAGTGTCTCTGGGCGCTCAGAGGCCACTCCTTGTCCGCCGGCTGCACCACCTGCAAGCTGCGTGACCTCGGCAAGTTACTTCCTCCTGTGCCTCAGTTTAGTCAGTTGTAAAACGGGGATATTATAGTGCCGGCCTCACAGGACAGACGTGAGGGCTGAATGGGTGCTTCATGAAAATGTATGGGACATAGTGTTCAGTAACAGTAGCTCTGTTATTAGCCTTATTGATATTATTATCACCACTATACCATCATCACTTTCTTTAAAAGTAGGTTCCACACCCAGCTGGAGCCCCACGTGGGGCTTGAACTCACGACCCTGAGCTCAAAACCCAAGCTGAGATCGAGAGTCAGACACTTAAATGACTGAGCCACCAGGTGCCTCCTCATCACCGGTTTTTTAGGTTGATACGCACTTGACATAAGACATCGTGTTAGTTTCAGGCATCCAGCATGATCGTTCGATACATGTCTATGTTGCAGTGATCAGCACAAAGCCCGTCCACATCGAGCCCCAGGTTCCCTCCTGGAGGAGGCAGGTGTTCCCTCTCGGCCCCAAATATTAATATCTCGTGCCACTTTCCCTACTCGGCACCCTTCAGTGGCCTCCAATTTCAATTAAGAAAAAGACCTAGTGGACGCCTGGGTGGCTCAGTTGGTTGGGCGACTGCCTTCGGCTCAGGTCATGATCCTGGAGACCCGGGATCGAACCCCACATCGGGCTCCCTGCTCCGCGGGAAGCCTGCTTCTCCCTCTCTCACTCCCCCTGCTTGTGTTCCCTCTCTGGCTGTGTTTCTGTCAAATAAATAAAATCTTAAAAAAAAAAAAAAGACCCAGTGCCTCTAAGCAGCCTGTGAGCCCCCACCTACCTCTCTAGCCTCATCGTCTTGCATGTCTTTTCTGGTGTCTCTCCCTCTGCGGTCACACCGGCCCCATTTCAGCTCTTCCCGTGGTGGATGCTGGTCCCACAGCAGGCGCTCGGCCTGCCAGTTGCTTTCCTTCCCTCGTCACCTGGTAAGTCAGCGCCTGCTCTGCGTTCCCATCTAAGCTCGGTCACGACTGCCCCAAGCTCCGTGAGCACAGAGGAGCAGAGCTCCCTTATTTTCACGCCCTCTGGGCAGCATGTGTCTCTGCACCAGCACTTGTCACATGCCTAGGTTTGCACCCAGCCCCCACATTTGGGTCAATATCTGCCCTTCCTAAGAGACTCTGCGCTCCATGAGGACAGAGACCAGGTCATTCCTTGCTCACCTCTGCACTGCCGATGCTAGCACAGTGTTTGCATACAGTAGGGCTTTTTTAAAAAAAAGATCTTATTTATTTATTTGACAGAGAGAAACACAGCCAGAGAGGGAGCACAAGCAGGGGGAGTGAGAGAGGGAGAAGCAGGCTTCCCGCCGAGCAGGGAGCCCGATGTGGGGCTCGATCCTGGGTCTCCGGGATCATGACCTGAGCTGAAGGCAGTCGCTCGACCAACTGAGCCCCCCAGGCGCCCCCCAGTAGGCCTTCTACAGACACTAAATAAAATAAGAGAATGAGTGAGTGGGATGGAGGCTTTGGTCAGAACCAGCCCCGAACTGCCTCAGGGGTTAATGCTGTCCTTGCAGAAGCAATCACGCTTTATGGCAGCCTTCCGGCCCTCAGGACTTCTCGCAGGTTCCGCCGGTGAGCGACAGGGTCCTGGGCAGCCGCTGCGCGCCGCAGGCCTTCAGGGGTGCCCAGCGAGTCACGGGCGGGAGAGCCTTTGCTCATCTAAGCCAAGAGCCACACTAGACTTGAGGCTGTGACACAGTGGAGAAGCCTGTTTCGCTTCCTGAGCTCCGACCTCTCACGGAGCCAGACACGTTCCCTTTTCCTTCCCTCTCGAAACGGTGTCCTGATGGCAGAGCGCTCTGGTCTGGGTTTTCTGGCTGATGGTGTTCTCTTTAACTGGTTGGAGCCGAGGTCTTTGCAGGCTTAGACCTGGGCCAGTCCCCCGCAGGGTCTGTACTGGGACACGGTGAAATGAGAGAAATGGGGACAATGTAGACAGTTTTCATAAAGCTAAATTAATTCTCAGATGGTCTGCCCTACTTTTGATGTGTCGGGATGCCCTTTCTTTTATGAAACAAGGGTGATGGGAGGTGGTGATAGTTGGTTTTTTTTTAATGTCCTTGTTTGTCAAATCACCTACTTAATTTTGTTTTGAGACGTACTGGTCCATGGACAGTTGCTGAGCCCGAATGAGAAGCCAGGCTCTTCTAGTTCTGGGTTAGTGCTCTCTCTGCACCACCCCCCCCAGCCCCGAGAGGGTGAGATTAGGGGAGACTGGTTTAAAGTATTGACCCACTGCCAGGTGGGAGGGGTGGGGTGTGCGAGTTCTGTTTGCACAGGGGCAGAAGTGGGGTCCCTGGGTAGCACTTGCAAAGTCAAATGTGCCCGTCTGAGGCTGCCACCTGGCAACCCCAAACTTCAGCCTGGTTTAGGATAGGTTTTTTTTTTTTTTTAAAGATTTTATTTATTTGACAGAGAGAGACACAGCCAGAGAGGGAACACAAGCAGGGGGAGTGAGAGAGGGAGAAGCAGGCTTCCTGCTGAGCAGGGAGCTGATATGGGACTCGATTCAGGGTCTCCGGGATCATGACCTGAGCAGAAGGCAGTTGCTTAACCAACTGAGCCCCCCAAGCGCCCCTAAATATCTGAATCTTTATTTCAGCCCAGGTCATGGTCTAGGGGTTGTGAGATTGAGCTCCATGTTGGGCTCCATGCTGGTATGAAACCTGCTTGAAATTCTCTCTCTCCCTCTGCCCCTCTTCCGGCTGTGTGCGCTCACACACACACACACACACACTCTCTCTCTCTCTCTCTCTGTCTCTTTCTCTTTCTCTCGAAAAAAAATATAAAATCAACTGCAAGGGCATGATGGTCCCTCTTTCCTTGGGCTCTGACAGCACTGTGGGCACATTCCTGGCATAGCAGACATGCCTGGTATATGTTGAATGAATAAAGGGAGGATAGGCTAGCCAAGAATAGAGGAAGATATGATCAGGTCTAAGTAAGCTGGGGAAAATGA
>PITA01010508.1:54393-71754 GCA_004023965.1 Spilogale gracilis
CATCCATCCATCCTACACTCATCCATCCATCCATCCTACACTCATCCATCCATCCATTCTACACTCATCCATCCATCCTACACTCATCCATCCATCCATCCAACCATCCATCCATATATACACCTGTTCATCCATCCATCCACTCATCCATATGTTTAAGGCATAGAACAAGACACAGCCACTGCCCTTATGAAGCTTTTATCAGGTGGGGCAGGGCTGACAGATATGAATCAAATAAGTACACGGATAAGTGTAAAACGGCAACTGTGATAGATGCTACAGATAACAGGCATACATGGTGCCAAGAGAGCCTGAAATAGGGCGATTTGACCGATTCAGGGAGGTCCAGAAAGCCTCCCCAAGAAAGTGACCCCTAAACAGAGAGCCAAAGGGTGAATCGGAGTAACTAGAAGAATTGGGGGGCGTGGTGGGGTGAGAATGTTCCAGGAAGCTAGGGCAGAGCACACGGAAGGGAAGATGAAGCCGGGGGTGCCGGCTGACAGTGGAGGCCTCCAAGGCATGTTAAGGACTGTGATTATTATACTTACAGGCTCTAAGCAAGCCTCGGGTGACAGGATCAGATCTGTATTTGTGAAACATCGTCCGCCTGCAGTCATAGAAAACAGAAGTGGGGGATGGGCCGAGCAAGTGCAAAAGCAGGAAGCCTGTGAGAAGCCAACAGTGTCCCGAAGGCTCATGATGGACCCTCAGCCGGGGAAGCGGTGGGGGAGGGGAAGAGGGATAGTGGGCGACTCAGAGGCCATCTAGGCAGTGGGCTGAGTGGGAAGGATGAGGGCGGGGGAGTGGTCTCTGGGATGACACCTTGGTTTCTGGAGAGAACCGTTGCCAGGCAACGGAGGGAAAGACTGCAGAGAGTGGGGAACAGGTCGGACACCGTCCTCCTTGAAGTCTTTATGGGCGCGTATGCAGAATCAGGGTGTGGGAGCATGGGCACACATAGTTCTCTGGGTGTCTGCACGGGGTGAGAAGGCTGCTTTATGGAGGTTGCCTGTTACCAGTGGAAGGGTCGTGCCTGAGAGTTAGGGCTTCCAGTCTTGGTTCTGCAGTTAGCTAGCCGGGTGACCTTGAGGGGGCGGCTTCACCCCTCCGGGGACTCGGTGCTAGAACCCATGGCCTTGCTGGTCTGACATCTTAAGGGCACAAAGCAGCCTGAGGCTTATTCATGTCCGTCAGCACCATTTACAGGGCTCAGCCTTGGAAAGTTACTCCTTGTAGATCTGCTTTTCCAGATCCTGAGATTAGAAGAGCATTAAGTCTAGAATGTGAGATCTGAAAGGAATCCCAGAGCCCGTTTGCCCAATCTTCAAATTTTACAGAGAGGGGCAGCACCTGTGTTTCACCTTGACCCAATCCCCTTTCCGACGCCGCTCCCGGGGGGGAAGAGGTGGGGCACTTTATGCCAAGCCACAAAGCTGCAGGGCAGAAGAGCATCCTTTTGGGATTACGTAAGCCCTTGTTCCATTTCTTACTTTGGGGCAGGGTGGGTTCTTTTCTGCAGCCCACAGCCATTCCTTAGGACAGATGGGGCTAGGTAGATGTGTTGGGCTGGGCTAAGATCAGAGACGTAAGTGATGCTAAGTGTGTGTGGGGGGCATAATGAAGGGGCTGTCTGAAGCTTGGGGTCCTCTCTGCCTCTTTGAAGATGCCTCTTGCCATGCGCCCCTATTGTGACTCCCGAATGTCCTCCCAGGGCTGCAAGATGCTGTCTGCCAAAAAGGAAGGCAGAAAACCCAGCCTCACCTCCCGCCCACCCATCCCCCTGCAGGGAAGGCATGGAGACAAAACGCAGTTGGAACCTCGGGGCTGAGGTTTCCATGGTGGCCCCACTCTGCTGTTCATCCCATTGGCCAGGCGTCCTGCTCCAGCTTTAGCAACAGAGGCTCAGATAACCATCTCCTTCCTGATTGGCCAGGCCGCGCTGTAGCGCCATGGCAACGGGGGCAGAGGGACCCGTCTCTGCAGAACTTGAGTCACCATGTGCTTAGGGTGGAGCTGAGACCCAGAGGGGGTGCAGGGGATGCGAAGGGAGCAGGTCGCCCCGTCCTCAGTTCGCAGTCAGGTGGGGAGCCCTCCTCTCGGGGGTTTGGGAGGCTGGCAGGCTGCATCTCTTTACCTCATCTGTCTTGTATCTGACAGCATCCTCCCCAGCCCTTCTCTTGCCCCGGGGGCTCCTGTTTCCTGCAGAAGAAAAACCAAGCCCCTGTCAGTGACAAAGGTTGACTCATTTGCCCGGAATCATCAAGTTGCGATCTAGAATTTGAACTTGTATTATATTGCTTAATCTAAAAGCTTTAGAGGGTTTTTTGTTTGTTTTATTTTGTTTTTTGTTTTGGGGGCTTTTTTTTGCTAGAGAATCCAGGGTTGTTTGTTTGTTTTTAAAATAGATTTTGTTTCTTAGAGCAGTTTTGGGTTCACAGCAAAATTGAACAGAAGATACAGAGATTTCCCATAGTCTTTTCAGTTTTAATAGTTTTCTTCATCAGACGACTAATGCTTTCTAAAGCATTCTTGCATCTGAATCATTATCCGATCCTCCAACCATCTTATGACCTGGTAATTCAGGGATGAATGACCCATTTCATAGATGAGGACACCAGATGGAGCCCAGAGAGGGCAAGTGATTTACTCCATGTCACAGAGCTTATTAGTGCCCCAGCTGTGCCTCCAGCTCTGGCCTCCTGAACCCTTACCAGGACTCGACCTCCACACCATTGCCTTACCCATACCAGGGGCCTGCACGGGGCTGGAAGCCTGCTCTGAGAGGCCCTCTCATAAGCCTTGAGAGCAGTGCTGAGTACAAGCAGGCATTCCACTGTTTCCAACACGGACCAGGGGTTCACAGGGTAAACTGAGTCCCTGCCAGGCAACTCCTAAACGTGCCTCCAGCGCCAGGAAGCGTCCGTGTCTCACTCAAACCTTGCTCTCCACACCAGCACATGCAGAAGTAAAGAGATACTCGTAAGCGGGACTAGAGCCCGCCGACCGCGTCCGTTGCTGGGAGCCGCGCTGAGCAGCCGTGATCTCCTCGACCCCTCATCCCAACCTCAGACGCGGCCTTCACTGCGCCATCAGAAGCGGCGCTGCGGCCAGGGTGCCCACGGAGCCCGCCTGGTTGGGGGGCGGTGGCACGCCAGCTTGTGGGGACCTCCGACAGCACATTCTTTTGCTCGTGGCTGTGCAGTTTTCCCTCAGGTTACCCATTTGGGGCCCTGGAGAAAGGGGCTCAGAGGGTCTGCTTTGTGTCAGGGGCCCGGACACCCGTGGCCCCTGCGGAGGGCTCACCGTCCCCGGCTCCGTCTGCCGTGGTCTAGTCCTCAGCTTTGTGGCCCTTCCGGGCAGCGTGGCCGGGCAGCCTGTAACCGGCGGCAGAGGGAGAAAGCCAGGGGCGTCCGTGGCCTGACTCCAAGCGCCTGCTGAACGTGGATGTTTGGCCGTTTGCCCTCGTTCCTGCTCAGCTTGGGCGCCCAGAAGCTCTGGCCCCGACACAAGCGCAGACAGCTGGCCTGGCCTCCCGAGCCCTCAAGGGCATCGCTTTGGAGGGTGCAGCAAGGTGGGAGGTCACGCCTGCCACCGCGCTCCCCTGAAGTGCCGCACGAGCGAGGGGCGGCACCGAGTCCACTGCCACAGCCGATTGGTGGCATCGGTCCGTGTCAGACCCTACACGGGCTAGGGACATGGCAGGAACAAAGCATTGTGGCCGCGGGCCTCGTGGGAACTGCCGCCCGGCGGAGGGGATGGGCAGTAAGTCTGTGAGTGAAGACATCATGATTTCGGGTAAATGCCCAGGAGGGGATGAAACAGGATGATGGGATGGCGAGAGATGGTGTGGAGTGTGTATTGTCGCCAGGATGGTGGGAAAGGGCTCTCAGAGGAGGTGACTCTGGTACCTGAATGAAGAGCACGAGGCAGTTGTATGTTGTTGGGGTCCACATAACAAACCCCAAACTTCTTGCCTTATAGCAACCATTATTTCTCGGGGCGCCTGGGTGGCTCAGTTGGTTGGCGACTGCCTTCGGCTCAGGTCATGATCCCGGAGACCCGGGATCGAGTCCCACATCGGGCTCCCTGCTCGGCGGGAAGCCTGCTTCTCCCTCTCTCACTCCCGCTGCTTGTGTTTCTCTCTGTCAAATAAAATCTTAAAATAGTTGAGCAACCATTATTTTTCATGAGCCTAGGGCTGGCCTGCATGGTCCCTTTGGCCCTTTCTCCCACACGCAGCTGGAGGCACAGCTGGGCTGGAAGGTCCAAGAAGGCCTCCCTTAGCCTTCTGGTAGTTAGTTCTGGCTATTGCCTGGGGCCCCTCAGCTCCCTGTCCACAATCTCTCATCTAGCAGTTGGTCTTTCATGGTGATCTGGGGGGGCATTCTGAGACGGGGCAGGCGAAGTCTGCACAGCCTCCTAAGGCGTAGGCCCTGAACACAGAGAAGGTCTCTTCTGCCACATTCTGTTGTCAAAGCAAGTCACAGGGCTAGCCTGGATTCAGGGCTGGGGAGAGACACCACCTCTGGAAGGGGCGAGTGGCAGAGTATCTGTGGTCATCTTTAATCTGCAAGGGAAGATCTTTTGGGGAGAGTGCTTTGGGCAGAGGGACAAGCAGGTGCAAAGGCCCTGAGGTAGGGTAGAGTCCAGAGACCTGGACCACAGACAGTTGGTTCCCCCACTTCCTTCACTTGCTGTTCTGTCGGGTGGGAACTAAAGGTGCGCCCCTGTCTCCTTTGTGGGCATAGAGGGTGCAGGAGGCTTTGGCTCAGGGCAGGGTTTGGATTTGGCTTCCTGACCTCTGAGGAGGAGGAGAATCAGACACAGGAGCTTGGTTTGGTACTGTCCACACTCACTGGCAGTTGTTGGCCACCCTCCGGCAGGAAGGTGCCGTGCTGGGCCCTGCAGGTCACAGGAGAGTCTGAGGGGGGCTGCTCTTGCTGTGTTTATGAGCTGGAAAGATCGCTCACGACGCTAGAGGACGGCTGGACTGGCAGGATCAGGCCGGGGAAGGCCTAGAGGAGCAGGATTCCAACAGGGCCCTGGAGGGCATGTGGGCGTTAGCTGAAGGAGGGGAACTGTTAATAGCAGAGGTGCAAGGGGTAGTAGACTTTAGCAATCCAATGTAATAAACTAGAGCCAGCCTCTACTCTGCACCGAGCGAACGAGACAGGCAGAGGACCTGTGCCAGGTACAGTGGGAACCCAGAAGAGGTGCCGTCCAGGCTTGGAGAGCCCGGAAGTCTCCCAGGAGAAGACAGCAAGGCGTGAGGAACCTAAGGATGCATCAGGTCAAGCACAGTGGGACAGCGACAGGTGGAAAGGACAACATCTGCAAAGGCAGAGGGGAGGGAGCGCTAGAGTCTCAAGAAAAGCCAACAAGCTGTGTCTGAAGCAGGGAGTTCATGTGCAAGAGCCGGAAAGGATGACCTCGGGCTACAGTGGGCCTCACGGGCAGGTGAGAGACGCGGACCTTTTTCCCGAAGGCTGTTGGTGTCAGGTTGCCAGATTTAACACATGAAAATATAGGTTGTCCTGTTAACTTAGAATCTCAGATAAACAATGAAGAGTTGTTTTTTAAGATTTTATTGATTTTGAAAGAGAGAGATAGCAAGACGGAGAGCACAAGCAGGGTTGGTGGGCGGAGATTGAGAAGCAGACTCTGTGCTGAGCAGGGAGCCCGACATGAGGCTGAGATCATGACCTGAGCTGAAGGCACACTTAACCGACTGAGCCACCCAGGTGCCCCCAAACAGTGAGGAATTTTTTAGTGTAATTATGTGCAGGTGATATATGGAACATTCGTATACTGAAAAATCATTTGTTCTTTACCTGAAATTCAGTTTTAACCAGGCCTCCTGTATTTTCTCTGGCAACCCTAAGTGTGGGGCCACAGAAGGTTTTTAAGTAGGGAATGCCATGGTTGGATTTATGCTTTGGAAAGCTCCCAGGATTTGCAGGGAAACATATGGGAGGGAGAGCAGGAAGGGGTGAAGGATGAGGGTCCTGCTTTGTCTAGTACCCATCAGGGAATGGGGGCATCAAAGTCAGACCCTAAGTCCGCTGTGTGAGCCTCTGCTCCTTCCTGGGCCCTCGGCGTCCTCGTCTGTCCGATGAAGGGGTTAGGTGATCAGAAGCGAGGGACCCTTGTGGACCATGCTGACCTGTGGACGCGTGAAGCATCTTCAGGTCTCCTCACTCCAGCCTCAGGCCCCGCACCTGGTTTGGGAGAAGCATTTACCGAGGTCCTAGCGTGAGCTGAGCTGGGTCCTCTATCCAGATCTCTTGTTTTATTTAACCGGCTCGCAACAGCCCTTCGAGGAAGGTGCCATGCCCATTTCACAGACTCGAGAACGGAGGCTCGGTGGTCCCGCTGCCCCCTGCTCACACAGCTGCTCAGTGCAAACCTGGGGTGGGGTCCAGGTCTGGCTGGCGCCAGGGCTCGCCCTCCCACTGTCTCCAGGAAATCTCCCAGGGAGCCCTTAACCCCCATATATTTACGCCTGGGCTCAGTCAGCAGTCCCCTTGTCCCACCTCAGACACATGCTGCCCTAGCTCTTTCTGAGTCAAGCCAGGGACTACAGTGCGCCAGTGTAATGCCCCTCTGCTGGGGGCTTTCCGATCTCTGCCCCCCTTTCCCACCTGTGCCCTGCCCATGACCCCGCGGTGACTCGGCGCGGCCCCCTCTGGCTCTCGCAGGCTGCAGCTCTGGCAGAGCGGGTGCTCACTGGGCTGCAGGGTGGGGGCCGAGGCTGCCTTCCAAGGTGAGACAGTGACTGCAATCCAGCTGGCTCACATGGCATCCCGGCTGGCCGCGTCAGGACTCCAGGGCATGCTGCGGATGTAAGGCATGGTGGGAATCCAAAAGTTGTCTTCCCATCTTCCCGGCTCCTCAGGGGCTGGGCGGCATCCTGATGCTGACATGATGCCTTCAGTCATTCGGCAAGTATTGATTAAGCACCTGCTGTATGCCAAGCACAGTGCTGGGCTCTGTGTGACAAAGTCCTTGCCTCCTGGGACTTCCCCGCTGGCTGGCGGAGGAAGGGAGAAAAAGTGTCAATGCAGATGGCCAGAGCAGGTGCCCACCCCAGCCTGAGGTCAAGGGATCCTTCCAGAGAAGCCAGGGTTAGGGTGAAACCTGAGGAAGGAGCCCGAGGTAGGCATGGGAAGAGGGGATGAGAATTCCCGGCAGAGGGAACCAGATCCGAGCTCAGATCCTTGCTCTAACCCTTCCTAGCCATTTGTCTGCAGACTGAGTTCCCACGTCACAGGGTTTCTCTGAGGACCAAATGCCGCCATGCCTGCTGACAGCACAGGGCTTGGGGCATCGCGAGAGCTCAGGGGCAGCTGTTAGGAAAACAGCCCTTTGCCTTCCTGTAATCCCTTTGTCTTGCCAGGAATCCTTGGTGAGGGAAAGTGCCACTCAGAGGGGCGACAAGCCCAGGTTCATATGTGGATCAGAGCCCAAGCTAGACTGAGGACTCCAGCCTCTTACTTGGGCCCGTTGCCATCACCAGCCATGGGCAATGCAAGCAGCTGTGCCAGTCAGTGGGACACAGTCTTACCAGCGGTCCCAGTGCGCTCCTCAGCTGTGTTTCCAACGTCCATCTCAGCCTTTGAGGTAAGACTGCAGTTGTCCAAGGGCAAGCCCAGGTCTTGGCCGGTGGGGGCGAGGAGGGGGCTGGGCATACACCTGTTTCTGCTGCTAACCTGCTGTGTGGCCGCGAGTTATTACTTTCCCTCTCTGAGCCTCAGTGCCCCATAGTTAATACTGACTCACTGCCTGGGTCTCTGATCCTCTCAACAGAGCTATGGCAAAGGAATTATGTTTGATTTCATATTAAAGATGAGGAACCAGTGTGAGGGGGCAAAGTGACATGCACGAGGCCACACAGCAAGTGGAACCAGGCTCACCTGCTGTCTCCAAGAGCGGGAAAGCTAACCTGAGCTGTCTCTGAGACCCCTACAGTGATTCTGTGATCCTGTGAGTCCTCGGATGCCCCCGGGCCTTTAGGGTCCCCTGATTTCGTGCGGAGGGCATTTCAGGCTGGGCCGATCCTTCAACTGTCCCAGGAGGCAGCACCCATTCTGTCCCTTCGCACGGACGGCCTCATTCCTCCTGGCGGAAGCCCATGTCATGGAGGCGGAAAGCGAGGCTCAGAGAGTGCAGCCCCTCCCCAGGCTTCCCCAGCTACTGTGAGAGCCGGCATCTGAGGATGGTCTGGATAACCGTCCCATTCAGCCCAGGAGCCCTCCCCTGCCTTTCAGCCTCCTCTGACCTGCAACCTCCCCTTCCTCCCGCTCGCTCCCTCCCTTAGCTTTTCTTCCCCCCAGCTGTGAATTAGTCAGTTAGCTGTCCGCCTCCCAAAGCCCTGACACTCCCAAAGAGGACCCTGGGGGTGGAATTTCTGCAGGATGTGAGAGGTGTGATCACATTCAATTCAGCACTCCTGGAGAGGTGCATCTGGGGGCTGGGGACTCAGAGAGGAAGGGTTCCCCAGTGTTTACATTCTGCAAGGGAAAGAGCGACTTCCTTAGAAAGTGGGAAGCAGGTAGTGTAAGTGACAGAGAGCGTGACCCTGACAGTCAGAAAGACCTGGGTGCACATCCTGACTGCCCCTAGTAGCTTCAGCCCTTCCAAAATAACTCTATGCACGTGGTGGATCCCGGAGTCCCTGGGGGAGTGCGCTGAGGGTTAGTGCTTCTTAATGGAGAACCTGAAAGGCTCCCTAGAGGAGGTGAAGTCTCAGCTGGGCATTAAAGGTCTTCAAGCAGAGGAAGAGGCAGCAGGATGGGAAAGGACATTCTAGTTGGTAGAAGCTTTGGGCAGAGTCTGGGAACCTGGCGAACCTAGCGTGTTAAGGGAGTAGGTGATAAGCTTGGAAAGATGGCCCAGGGGCACGTGATGAAAGGCCAGGAGGGAGGAGCTTATATCTTATAAGTGGGAAGGGTCCCAGTGGGTCTGCCTGGTGTCTGTGTCTCCCATGTCTACAGAGGCCAGGCCCCTGGGGTCAGCCTGCTCCTGCGGCTTTGGTCCTCCTGGGTATGTTTGTTTCCTGAGTCGGGGCCAGCCTGCTGCTGTCTGGACGAAGACAGAAGGCTGTCACTCTCTGCTCACCTCCTCCTAACATGCCAGGTAGGAAAAGATGATTCTTTCTCTCTCTCTTTTTTTAAGACTTTATTTATTTGACAGAGAGAAACACAGCCAGAGAGGGAACACAAGCAGGAGGAGTGAGAGAGGGAGAAGCAGGCTTCCCGCCGAGCAGGGAGCCCGATGTGGGGCTCGATCCCAGGTCTCCAGGATCATGACCTGAACTGAAGGCAGTCACTTAACCAACTGAGCCACCCAGGCGCCCCTTTTTTTAACTTTTTAAAAAATTTTATTTATTTATTTGACACAGAGAGATCACAGGTAAGCAGAGAGGCAGGCAGAGAGAGAGGAAGCAGGCTCCCTGCTGAGCAGAGAGCCTGATGCGGGGCTTGATCCCAGGACCTTGGGATCATGACCTGAGCTGAAGGCAGAGGCTTAACCGACTGAGCCACCAGGCGCCCCAAAGATGTTTCTTTTTAAGCACAGTTGCCTGGCAGGAACCCTTGGGAGAAACTCAGTGACCCTCTTGCTTACTTTCCAGGGTGTGGTTTAAGCAGCAGTGGAGGACGGCTGTGCTCACAACTCAACAACCAAAAGGCTCTCAGGAGGTCAGGGACCACAGGGGAAGAATGGTGAAGGAGGGGAGGGTGTGAGGGCTGCCCCCTGCCCCCTGCTGTCTACACGGCAGTTGAGCAGGACCCTTAACCGCCCTGGGCCTCAGTTTCTTTATCTGTAAAACTGGAGGGACAGTACTGATGTACCTTAATTGGGTGGGCGTGCACAGGCCAGCTTGCTGCGCCCCCCGCCCCCTGCCTGCTACGGAGTAGGTCCCCGTTACCGTCTTCCACTCCACGTTTTGATTTGGGGTCCAAACACTGCTCCTCTGAAGCATTCCCATTTCATCCTCTTGAGTTGTCGGGCCATTGTTTGCTGAACCTCCAACAGTGAAATACTCTAGGCCCTCGGGGCTGGAGGAAAGAACGGACTCTACCATCCACCATTGCAGATTCCCATTTCACAGACAGAAGCGCAAGGCTCAGAGAGGGGAGTCACAGCTCTCGCATGCGCCGCACAGCCCTCACACCGGTTCCGCCTCGGTGGGAATCGCGCAGACGCTTGAAACAATTACGCAGAGGGTTCTAACCAAAGGGTCTACAACATTCTGGCGAGGAAACCAAGCTCCCTGACCATTTGCAGAACTGAAGCAAAAAAAAGCCCCCTTTCTTTTTGTCCTTGTTCTCACTGTGGTTCACGGGGGACAGCGTCTCCAGTCCTTCCTCAGAGCTGAACTCCTCTGAACCGGCTTGTGGGGTGCAGGTGCCCGGAATGGGCTCTGAGCCCACCGGCTCACAGGCCGCAGCTGCCCGACGCTTTCACACGCCGACGTGCTCCCGGGGTGGGCTTTGGCGGAGTGGGCACGGGCTGCTCTCAGAGCGGGGTGCGACTCGGTATCAGCGAAGGACACTGGGGCCACCGCCAGTGGCGGCCTGCGGGCGTGAGGAGGCGGCGACCTGGCTAGGCCTCGCTTTCCTCACCCATGAGAACAACCCCCTCCCACGAGCTGTGGGACTCTGGCGAGATGATGTAAGGGGGGAAGTGTTGACCCTTGGCCAGCCGCTGGGGGAGCAGGGGGCCTGCATTTGGGGGAAAAAACCCTAAAATCCTATCTGGGTGACACTAATCTGTGGGCAAGTGGCCCCTCCCGCTCAAAATGTTAACAGCGTGAAAGCCATCTCTCCAGAAAAACACCGGGTCTCCTCTGTAGTATGTCCCTTGGTGTCCAGACTTCTCAGGGACCTCAGAGTGTCCCAAAGTGCCAAGGGGAGAACAAACACAAACACAAAAACAAAACAACCAGGGCGTGCCTTTTCTGGGTCATCTGTTCATCTGGCTCCGCGGCGGGACGTGGCTTTGCTTTGGAAATCCAGTCCTGCAGGAAGAGTAGCCGCTCCCCTGGCCCAGGACGGGGTGCAGCGGCCGTGATGGCAGGTGCCTCCTGTGTGCCGTCTCCATGCAGGTGAGGACACCCGTGCTCCTGCCGATCCCCACCCCAATTCATAAACATTTTTGAGCCAGTTTCCCCATCTGTAAGATGCGAACGGAAATGGTACTTACCTTGCAGGTGGGAATACACATATAAAATATACCCATCTCTGCAAAGCTCCTTGTGCAGAGCTGGGGATCTGGCATGTTTCCTCAAGAGTAGGTGTGGATGGGGTCACCCAGGACAGGACGGAGCAAGAAAAGCAGAGGGCCTGGGGCAGAACCCCACCCAGTATTTCAGGGTAAGCCGGGAAGACAAGCCCACACAGGAGACCAGAGAAGGGGAGCAGCGATCCAGGAGGGTACAGTGTCACAGAAACTCGGAGGAGAGCCTATCTAGGAAGGGAGAGCCATTGTCCTAGTGTAGTCAAGGGGGGCCACGAAGCTGAGAACTATGAAATGACCCTGGACTGGCAACAGGAGGCCACTTACTGGTGGCCACAGTGAGAGCTGCCTAGGTGAAGGACCAGGGGCAGACAGGCCTGAAGTACACTGGGCTGAGAAGTGGGTGGGACGTGAGGAAGTGGAGACAGTGAATTTTGGTTTAGGAAGAAGGAAAGAAAAGCTTCATGGGAGAACCAAAAGTTCCCCCAATGACATTTATTAGAATTCGAGTGCTCTGCTGTACCTAATTTCCACTGTTTTGAAATCAATCTGAATCCCATATGATCAGAAAAGCTAGAAGGGCTCTAATCTAAGGGCTAGAAAGAACTATAGAAATCCCCCAGCACTGGCCCTCCTCCCATCTCTCACAGGAACCCCATTTTCATGGAGGAGGGTGGACAATTAAGTATCATCTCTCATGCTCGTTAGAGATATCCACCAGGGGAAAGATCAGCCTGGTTTGTTAACCTCAATTCCATTTGTAGTTAGCAAAGGTGACTCTTCAAATCATGGCGAAAACCTGCGATGGGGGCCTTCCTCTCAGACTCACACTGAAATCCTGTTTCACGGGTACCGAGGTCCAGGGTGTGGACACAGCAGGGAGAAGAAGGCCCAGAGACAGGAGACCTGGTATGGAGACCCCAGCTTTGCTCACTCTCTGTGCAAACTGGGGCTAGCCTCTCCTCCTCCTCAGACCTCAGTTTCTCTGGATGACAGAGACTGTAAATATCCTGCCACCTTGGACATTTCAGGATTTCTCTTCGACAGTGCATTTACCGTAGTGCATGGTAAAACTATGGTCGGTCCTCTTTCTCTCTTCAAATGCACCTTACTCTCCCAAGCAGGATTCTCGGCTTGAAATGGGACTTCCACACGTCTTCTGGTTCCCAATTACTTAGGACAATGACTCAAATCTTCAGGTTAGCATTGAAAACACTCCAGTATCTTGTTTTACCCAACCTCATGTCCCCTGTCAGGCCTTTCTTCTCACCGCCTCTCAGATTTGGCTTCCGTCCTCACGGCTATAGGTCTGTCTCTGCCAGAGCCATTTCCTAATCCCTTTTCCCTGACTTTCATCTCCCTCAAAGTCCAGCTTACCTGCCCTTGCGCATGTAGATCTAGCTTATGAGACGAGAGGATGTGTCTTGCTTATTCTGTAGCTATTTCTTCCCCCAGTGCTGAGCATGCAATAGAATTCTCGAAGAGCCCAAGGTCCCTAGGTGGTCCAAGGCCTGCCATGAGGGACCCTCAGAACAGAATGCCACAGTTGGGACAGACTTAGTGACCCGTCAGCCCATCCACAGAAGGAAGTTCAGCCTGGGTTTGAACTCAGGCTGTGGCTCCATGACTTAGGGACTGTGTAACCTTGAGCAAGTCACTAGTCTGGCTTTGAAAACCGGGGAGAGCAGCTGTGCCCACCTGCCCAGTGCGTTGTGGGGATTAGATACCTTTATGCCTATACAGGCCTAGCCCTGTTGGCCCCTAGTGGATATGTACTCATCCCACCCTGTCTCCCCCCTCTCGTGGAAGGCACCTGTCACGCTGGGGGCGCAGCTCTGCAGCCGGCGGGATGTGAAATGTGTGTCTGCGAGGAGCAGTTGGACCGATGCTGCTGTGGCCAGTACGCAGCCAAGCGCCGTCCCCAAGCAGCGGATGGGTCAGCCGGGGCAGTCCCGGGCCGCCCCTCCCTCGGGTCACGCGGCCTCCTGGCTTCTCCAAACAGTAGGGCTACTTGATTTTGGGGCCCTATTGGAGCCAGACCTCCAGCCTGGCCTTAGAGACGCGCTTCAGGGAGGGGCCGTGACCCTGAGCTACCTCCGCAGCCGCCATCCCCGCGCCCGCGCCTGGGGCTCCGCACTCCCCACCCAGGGGCCCTTCTCCCACCTCCTCCGCTGCGGCGGGGAAATGCAGCAGTGACAGCGCGCCTGCGCAGTTCGCGGCGCGGCGGCGGCGCCGGCTGCGGCGGCGGCTATTTATAGTAGGTGACGTCACCTTGAAATAGACCGTTAGAGCCGGCCCGCCCTTCCCCCTCCCGCTCGCGCCGCCCCCCGCCGCCGGCCCGGCTGCTCCCACTGCGCAGGCGCGCTCCCCCGCCCGCCCTCCCCCGGCGGCGCGAGCCAGTGCGTGCGGGGCGGGCCGGCGAGAGGGCGCGAGCGGCGGCGCTGCCTGCACTTCGCAGCCTCGGGCGGCCGGCGAGCCAGTGCGCGTGCGCGGCGGCAGCTCCGGGCGAGCAGGGGCGGACGCGGGCGGGCGAGCGGGCGAGCGGTGCGGGCGCTGGGCGAGGCCGAGCCACGAGCGACATGGGCGACCGAGAGCAGCTGCTGCAGCGGGCGCGGCTGGCCGAGCAGGCGGAGCGCTACGACGACATGGCCTCCGCCATGAAGGCGGTGAGCGCGCCGGGGGGCCGGGCTGGCCGGCTGGGGGGCCCCGCGGCGGGAGGGATGGGCTGCTGCCCGCGCCCGCCCCGCCACTTCCTGCGGCCGGGCCGGGTGGGGCCTCGGGGATGGGTGGGCGCCGGGGGCCCCTGGCACGCGGGCGGCGGAGGGGGCGCCGAGGGGACGAGAGGGAGCCGCCTTCCGCGTTCTGGACGCTTCCGCCCGGCGTGGGGGCTCACGTCCCCCCGGCCCTCCTCCGTACCCCAGCCGGTGAGTCACCGAGGGAGGGTCGCCTGCCGCTCCGGGCTCCCTCCGCACGGCCTCCGCTGTGATGCGCATCTGCTGGGCTTCACTCCCCGGAGCCCTCCTCGCTCATCTTCCCGCGCCCCGGGCGGGCTTTGTGTGCGGAGACCCCCCGCCCAGCAGCCCTACGTGGACGCGAGCAGGAGGGCGGCGGGTGTGGGGCCCCGGCGCCAGGGCGGGTGCCGCGAGCGTCTGCCTGGACGGTAGGATGAGACGTGACTTCTTGGCGAGACGGGGCCGTGCGCCCCGAGATCCTGCCCCCTGGATCCTGCAGCTCGGTTTCCGGTGGAGGCCGGGTGCCCAGCCACGCCCTAGCACGCACCGGGGGTCAGACACCACCTGCACGTCTGAGACCGAGAGTCACAGCTATTTTCTTACTGCCTCTGTCTCGGACTTACCTTTTCTCGAAGCGGATGCTTCTCTGCGTCAAGGTCACGCGGCGGTAGAGCTACAGCCCTCGGCGGCCAGCCTGCTACGTTGAACCGGTGTACACCCTCCGGAGGCCGGGGAGCATCCCCCAGGGCCCCACCTTAGACCTAAAGATCCTGCAGCTCTGGGCTCTGTACTCGGAAATCTGCACCCTAACCATCCCTCATAATTTTCAGGGGGCTGAAGCCTGACAGTTACTGGCCGGAATTAGGGCTCGTCTGTCCTTTTGCTGGTCTTGTGAGATTTCTTATAAATCTACAAATTGAGGGGCTCCCTAACATTTCAGAATCATGTGAAAAGCTGCTTTTAAGGCTTTTGATATTAATATCATAAAGTACGCTGCTGAGGTCAGTATTTAGGATTTTCCAGCTGAGGAAGACGAAGAGGCATCTTCCCAGGGCGTCCTTGCTGGGTGTTGTTCAGGTCTGTTTAGAAACCAGCCCTACCGACCATTTGCTGCTGAATCGGTGATCCTGATCTGAGCCCTGGCCTGCTGCCATGGGTTAGGTAGTCTAAACCAGGGGCGGTCGAGGTCTGGGATCTGAGGCCTTTGCGATTCAGGTGACTCTGTAAGGACACAAGTGCATGAATTTTGCGAATTTTACGGAATCTACTGTGACCACAGTTCCTCTGAAGGGGTTCCGAGCTTTTTTTTTTTTTTTTTAATTTTTATTTTATTTTATTTATTTATTTGACAGAGAGAAACACAGCGAGAGAGGGAACACAAGCAGGGGGAGTGAGAGAGGGAGAAGCAGGCTTCCCACCGAGCAGGGAGTCGGATGTGGGGCTCGATCCCAGGTCTCCAGGATCATGACCCGAGCTGATGGCAGAGGCTTGACCCTCTGAGCCACCCAGGCGCCCCGGGTTCCGAGCTTTATTTTCTTTGGGATGAGAGCCATTTCGTTGGCAAGTCCCACCTGAGTGAATGTCTTCCCCCCAACAACGAAGCAGTACTGGGGTTGTGCTGGTGAGGCCCTCGTCCACCCTGCGAGTGGGGCGTGAAGAGACGTGAGTTGAGGCTCAGAGAAGATGACTAGAAGGGACATTCTGGAGCTCTGGGAAACCTGAGGCAACCTCAAGTGGGAGGCAAGGAAGGGATTGAGAGATGTGACCAGAATGAAATAGAGTTTGGGAGAGGACAAGATTGGCTTTCTGGAGTTCACAAGCAGGCTTGAATAATGCTCTCCTATAGCTAGAAACTTGTGTTCACAGATATTTTTTTTCTTGAGGCTGAAAGGCAGAATTTTGCAAACTAATGGACCCTCCTGTGTGTTGAGAATGTGTGATATCTCTCCGAAATGACTGATGGGTTGGATAAGCCATCCAGCATTGAAACATCATCCCAAGCTCCAGTTATGTCATCTGAGAATTGTGATAGAAGATTCCTTCATTGTAATTCCTTTTAAAAAGTCAGAATTAGGGCACCTGGGTGGCTCAGGTCATGATCTCAGGGTCCTGGGATCGAGGCCTGCATCGGGCTCTCTGCTCAGTGGGGAGCCTGCTTCCTCCCCTCTCTCTGCCTGCCTCTCTGCTTATTTGTGATCTTTCTCTCTATCAAATAAATAAATAAAATCTTTTAAAAAGTAGTAAAAAAAAAAAAGATTTTTTTTTTTGTCATCTAAATTAATGGAATATATTCATTGCAAAGGTCTTGGCAGGGTTCGGTGGAAGGCAGTGTCTTTTTTTTTTTTTTTTAATATTTTATTTATTTGACAGAGAGAAACACAGCCAGAGAGGGAACACAAGCAGGGGGAGTGAGAGAGGGAGAAGCAGGCTTCCCGCCGAGCAGGGAGCCCGACGTGGGACTCGATCCCGGGACTCCGGGGTCATGACCTGAGCCGAAGGCAGTCGCTCAACCAACGGAGCCACCCAGGCGTCCCGGAAGGCAGTGTCTTATGTTTGACCTACTAAGTTGATATTTGTACATTAAATTCTTAAGGTTATTGGGGAGACTCAGTCCCCATTTTACTAATATTGCAGGCTTAAAGTAGAGCTTTTGGAAAAAGGGAATTCTGGTAGCCTTAGAGGTGGTGGAAGGGCAGGTAAGTGGACTGGTCCAGGACAGACGGAGCTGTACCCCTGAGGAGATGTCCTGACGTCACCGTGCTGGAGCCGTGAACCTTAAGGTGTCCGGCCTTGAGTCCTTTGAAGTGTAAAACTGGAAGTGTGGGTCTTGCTATCAAGTCATTTTTCAGTCTTTATTCTTTTTTTTTTTCTTGACTCATGTTTATTTTATAAATAGTTAACAATTTGAAAGAACTTTTTTTAATTTAAATTTTATTTAATTTTTCCCAGCGTTCCAAGATTCATTCCCCATTCCCCACACCCAGTGCTCCACGCTTTAGGTGTCCCCAGTACCCACCACCAGGCTCTCCCATCCCTCCACCCCCCTCCCTCCAAGTCCCTCAGTTTGTTTCTGTGTCCAAAGTCTCTCATTTTTTGTTTTTCTCCCTGATTTACCTGACTTCCCATTTACTTTCCTTCTCCCACTGCCCTCCAGTTTACCCCTCATGCACCACAAGTAAGTGAAACCATGTGATACTTGACTTTCTCTTCTTGGCTTATTTCACTCAGCATAATCTCTTCCAGTCCAGTCCATGTTGCTACAAAAGTTGGATATTCATCCTTTCTGATGGAGGCGTAGTATTCCATTGTATATATGGACCACATCTTCTTTATCCATTCATCTGTTGAAGGGCACCTTGGCTCTTTCCACAGTTTGGCGATTGTGGCCATT
>PITA01010509.1:0-13762 GCA_004023965.1 Spilogale gracilis
TAAACTGCATATTCTTATAGGTCCAGAGTGAGAAAGGGTAGTAGAATCATGGCCACATGATATTCATATGATCCAGAATATGCATATCAATTTAGCATGATATTTATTTCTTTTAAAAATATTGTAACGGAAGCAAAAATAAAAATTTCATGGGCTTCATAGAGAACTTGGGGATCCCTGGAGTATGTGCCCTATTTCTGGTCTAACAGAACAGAAATTGTTTTCCCACAAACCACATCCAACCCTCAAACTTTGCCCTTTTTCTAAGCAGTTTGGATGCCTACCTTGTCGTCAACACTCAAGTGTGAATAATCACTAAACTAGATGTAAACTAATCTCAAATGCTTGTAACTATTACACAACTGTAAAACCCAAACGAAATAGGAACAAAACTATAAAAGCAATATTTCAAATAACTTTATTTCAAGAGACAGATGACATTGTGTTGCTGAACAAAACCGTGTGCTCACCTTGTAAACACGGTGCTACTGCCTGCTAGGAGCAGGGGTTTGGGTTTGTTTACAAGCCCAGACTGAGTGAATTATCCTAATTATCAGACTTATCAGAATTAGTTCATTCATTCAATGATTAATCTTTATTTTTCTTCAAGAAACCTTTAGTAATTGAACTGCAGCACATCAATCCATCAGGATTTTCATCAACACCACCAGCTCTAAAACATCCTGATATTCTTCTAAAAAACTTGCTTCTGGATGTTGATATGTATAACTAAGCTGATTTTTGCTCATAGATTTTAAAAAGCCATGTTCTCTATGCCACTTTGGAAAGGGAAACTCTTTCTGGAACCAAAAAGAAATGGCTTCAAGATGAAAGAAAATCACTCAAAGTAGCTCCTTAAATATTTTAAATGCAGTAATTTCTAAAAAGTACAATTTATATTCTGTATTACGTACAATCTGAGTGCATAGAGGCAGTGGTAAGTCTAAGGGCTTAATTATGAGAAGGAAGCTTTCTGCAAAATTTTATGGAATGAATTCTCCATATTTTATAGGAGAATATTATACAGGACTCTTAGGTTGCTCAAGACTCTGTTTCCTAATAGTTGTTGAAAGCTGTTGACTTTTAGAAATGAACATGTTGATCTGGGTGTAAAGGAGGAGGATACGCAGAAAACAGAAGAGATGCCAATTCACAATGCGGCAGGCAATTAATTAACAGGAGTCGTGCTCCTGGAAACATATGATGGAAAAGATCTAAGAATCTTGGAATAACAGAAGATGTATTCCTTTCAAGTTACTTTACTTGGGTGATTTCTCCACCATAGTTAAATCAGTGGATGAGGGGTGCCTGGGTGGCTCAGTTGGTTAAGCCTTCGGCTTGGGTCAGGATCAGGATCCCGGAGACCTGGGATCACCTGGGATCGAGTCCCACATCGTGCTCCCTGCTCCGCGGGAAGCCTGCTTCTCCCTCTCTCGCTCCCCCTGCTTGTGTTCCCTCTCTGGCTGTGTTTCTATCTGTCAAATAAATAAAATCTTTAAAAAAAAAAATCAGTGGATGAGATGTTGGGGTAAGGCACTAGTCCTCGAAAGAGGGCAATTTTGTCCCCCACGGACATTTAGACATATCTGGACGTGTTTTTAAAGTCACAACTGTGGACAGAAGGCATCCTATTTGCATCTAATGAATAGAGGTCAAGGAAGGATGCTGCAAAACATCGTACAGGGCACAGGACACACCTCATAGCAATTATCCAGCCAAAGATGTCAGTACAGAGGTTGAACAGCCCTGGATTAAGGTGTCCAAGCCAAAGGACTCTATCTGGGCTATATTCTTGTGTGGATAGGGCTTGTGTGACAGGCTGTATCCTTGTGTATCCTCCTGCTTTACACATACACACATGCATGTGCAACCATCAATTTATATTCAAGGTCACAAGAACTACCTAGAATCCTCCCAGAGTCTCCTGGTATATAAATTAGTCCCAGGGAGATTGAGTTAGAGGGTTTTGCGTTGAGCCCGTCACATGAGACCACTACTGAAGGAACAGATACAATGAACTGTTAAAAGCATAGTAGGAAACATGTGTGCATTTATTCACTTATTCAGCAAACATTTATCGGGCACCCCCATGTGCCACTCTGCTAGTCATGATGGCGGTACTGAGTGAACAGACCCAAACCGGATTCCTGCCCTCATGGAGCTTACCGCCTAGGGAAGACTAGAAAGATTATTCAGAAGAGGGCCGTAAAATGAGAACTCCATAAAAGTACCCAACTGAGGAACATTCACACAGCAGCTCCAGCAGCTTTCATGTAAATGTAACCTCATTTGAACCACACAACAAATCTGGAGACAGGCTTTACTGCCTTCAGAGAAGTTAAAAACACGCCCAAGGTCACACAGTTTATAAGTGGCAAAGATTCAGCCAAGTGACACTGAGGTCCCGGTTGTGTTTTACAGAGCAAGGATACACACAGGCCCTCTGGCTTGACTGACCTGGAATTTCCTCTCCTGATTCTCACCAAGCAAGCATACAGGTACAGAGGCTTTCCCCTTATGAAAAAATGCCACCAGCCTTCTCTGTCCTCTTGCTTGCATCATACCTGGGGATTATTTTCTAGCTGTTTCATGTATATGTGCCTTATGTTCCTAATTAGATTGTAAACTCCTGACCTGCAGGGACCAGATCTTCCATTTCCTTTGCAACCTTTTGCAGTACTGCAGTTACCCAATAAATGTCTGCTGCATGAATGAACCTGTAGAGATAAAAATACTTTATGGTATTCCCATTTATTGGTTTCATGCTCTTACTTTGCTTTGTGATAGGATTGTACATTACAAGCTTCTAGAGGGCCGAGGAAATGGCTTGGTGCTTTCCTTACACTCAGCAGGCACCATGCAAAATTTGATCCCCGCATGCCTTTTTGATGCTCTGGATAATATTAGCACACTGGAGTGTTTTGTGTATCTAAGGACCGAGGTTGTCAGCCTCTTTGCGGCGGGGAATGTTCTTTCCTTTCCACAGTAAGCTTCCCTGGCGCCTAGGACAGGGCTAGGTTACTGCAGAAGCCCCCTCCCCCGCCCTCCTCTCCTCGCCCCCCGCTTATTTTTATTGCCAAAGAGGCCGACTGCGAAAATGGCAAGCTCTTGCATAACCCCAGACCTTGCAAGGAAATAAGCAAGTGGAAGGGGATTTGAAGGCAGGTCAGAAATGGCCTGGATGAGAACACTGAGGTTTCTCGCTGACCCGCAGGACCCCAGGCGCGCGCCGCCCGCAGTCGCGGGGTCCTGGAGGCAGCCCGCCCGCCCCGCGCGCCCCCGGGAGCTGTCCAGACGGCCCCGCCCGCGCCTACCTGGGCACTCACCCGCGCCGCGCGGCCTCTCCTCCTCCCACCCCGGGCGCGGGAGCACGGCTCGGGCCTGCCCCGCCGCCGCCCCGCCTCTGAGAAGCCTCGCGGGCGGCGCGCTCGCAGCCTCCTCCGGGCCCGCCAGACCGCGCCGGGCGCGCCAGGGGCGGCCTGGCTAGGCTCGGCGGGGCTCGGCGGGCTCGCCCCCGGCCGGGCGCCTGCAGGGGGCGCGGGGACGGCCCCGCCCCGCCGCCTTCCCTCTCCCTCCCGGCTCCCTGGATCCGCGCCGGGAGGAAATGATGTGTTGCTGCCTGGTTAATCACAGCTCCAGACACTCATTGGCCGAGCGCTCCGCAGCCACTTCCTTCTCCTCCTCCTCCCGCTCCTCCCGCTCCGGCTCCTGCTCTTTGCAGCCGCCGCCGCCGCCGCCGCAGCCTCCCCCTCCGCGCCGGGGGAACTTTTCTACTCTCTGTGCCGGTCTCCCCTGCCGCCCCTCGGGCGAGCCTCCCCACGGGCCGCCCGCCCTACCCGCAGCCGGCCCTCCCAAGCCCGTGCCGCTGCGCCTCGGGAAGTTTATTCCGCCCGCCCTCCTCCCCTTCCTTCTCCTCCTCTTCACCCCGCCTCCCCTCCCTCCCCCGGCTCTCTCCCCCGGGTGGCTGCCGCCGCCGCTCTCCGGCTGCTCCTCAGCCAGCCGCGCCGGCCCTAGGGCTGGAGAGCCCCTGGGCGCCCGCACCACCCGGCTGCAGCCGCCGCGGCCGCCGCTCGGGGCCGCCCGCCAGTCCTTGGCCCCGCAGAGTTCCGGGCTCTCTCGCCGGCTGCACCGCCCCGCCCCGCCCCGCGCCGCGCCGCTCCGCGCCGACCTGCAGCGCCCGGCTGGCTCGCACTCCGCCTCCCCCGGCTCAGCCCCGACCTCGGCGGGACCAGAGGTGAGGGCAGGTCGCCGGCCGCGCCGCGGGAGCCGGGAAGACCGAGGGAGGAGGGAGCCTGGCGGGAGGAGAGGCTGGGATTGGGGGTGGGAGGGTGGGCGTCTGCGGTGCCTCCCCCTCGCTTTCATTCCTTTCTCCCCCAAGCTTCATCCACTCTCGATGGGAGAAGCAGCCGCGGAACAAAACTGTCTTGCTGTGGGCCTGAACTGCTGGTGGGATATGGGAGAGGACAGAGGCATGGGGTGGGGGTGGGGGGTCTGTGGTTTGCTGTGTGTGTATTGTGTGTGTGTGTGTGTGTGTGTGTGTGTGTGTGTAGTGAACTCCTTCAGGGTGTGCGCCGCTGACTTGTAAATCGATCTGGTCGCCCGTGGCTCACCTTCCCAGCTGAGCTTGGTCCAGAGTAAAGAGATGGGCAAATCACCCCCACCCTCAAAATATCCCTCTCTTCCAAGAGGAATTTTCTGCTGGAGAGACAGCCAGTAAACTCTGCTCAACTCCCTCCCGCCCTCCGTTCTTCCTAGCTGCAGTTTCAAAAAGCTTCAAAGCCAGGAATGTGGGATTCATCTCCCGATCCCCAGAAGGCAAATGTGGTTACAGATGTTGCACGGTACTTTGCCAAGTTTAAAACCCTTCCTTCAACACTGTAACCAAAACATTGAGGCTAGAACGTGGGGCGCGCTGAGGAGAGATGTGGGCCTCTGGGGCCGCGGGATTCACTAACTTCCTTTGGGTTTTAGGGCTGGCTTAGGTCTGTCCAGTTTGCGCCAGATTCCCCCGCCCCCTTCCCTGGAGTTTTGAACGCTCCTTGCATGGGAGAAAAGCTGTAGGGGAAGCTACTTAAGGGAATAAAACATTCCACTTAGCAGAAGAAAAGTCTTGGTTAAAAAGTTGTGCTTAATTTGGCTTTTGGAGAGAGGTAGCGTAGTAATCAATGGATCTGTTAATTTTATTGGGCTTTCTTTTTTAAGGGTTGTGTGTGTGAGAGAGTGTGAGTGATGGGAGTTAGGTGATGAGAAGGAGGACTGATCTCATATATAGTTTGTATATTTTTGAAAAGAGGCCCTCTAATTGAGGCTTAGATATAACCCAGTGGTTTTAAAGAATCCTGTCCCAGAGATGCAGACTGCTCTGACAGCCCAAGGGAAGGCGGTGGCAAAAAATAGACACCACCTCCCTTTTCCCCCAAAAAAATTCTTCCTGGAAAGGTGGTGTTAAGAAATTTCAGAGATGGGCTGATCCAAGTGGCAGGCCTTAAATGGAAACACTATAGTATGTCTTGGCACTTGTCTCTGGAGGTGGGTGGCTGGCTGGGGGCCCGGGCCTGGGCAGCCAGCAGACACTAGACTTGTGCTGACCTCAGACACTGGCCTCGCCATCCAGCTTTACAGTATGCTTAAGTATGAAATATGGGCCTCACCCATGTCACTGATGGGGACACAGGGGTCAGGAGGTTGCCCTAGGCCCGCACAGGACTTGGATCACCTGGCTTTTAAGACCAAATCACTTGTTTTGTGTGAGGCAGTCATTTTTGTTTTCTGGCCTGAAACTCAAAACACAAAACAAAAAAGCGACCGGAAGTTTTTTGAAGCTGAAGTGTGTAGGTCTTAAATCAATGGAATTGTGTGGTGGATGAGACCCAAAAGGTGGTGAGTGGTGTCGCAGTAAATTCTGGATATGGCAAAAATTGAGGGCTGGGATGGGGAGAGATTGGGTTCCTACTCCTCTGGAAGTTTGGGCGAATTTTTCTTGAGATGGAAAGAGTGGGCTTTAAATAAGGACTTGATGTAGGTAGTAGTTTTACAACTTTTGTACCTTGGAAGATAGTGATCATTTGAATCTGAATAAGTTTCTTGTTATCTCTAAGTAATTTAAAAGAATATTAAGAATGCCGCATAGAGATGGAGGAGTCTGCCTTATTCAGGAGTGTAATTAATTTCAGAAGTGGGAACTTAATCCCATTAATAGCTTTGTAATGATTTTCTTTTCAGAGTAGTGATTTACCAAATTTTCTGCATCTGTCCCCTGAACAACTAACAGTGATTGAATCAGTCAATAGAGACTATGCCTCTGTCTTACCCTCCCTAGATTGCACTGAACTAATACTGTGATGATCATGATAGACTTCTAGGTAAGGTTGGATCAAGTGGTCCAGCCTTCTGGGGGAGGAAGGGACAGGGCTGAAACACATTTGAAAAATGATCCTATTATTCAAGGTCATGAGGTGAAGATGGAATCAATGTGTGAGAGCGTGTGTGTGTGTGTACATGTAAAAAGTACATTAGACAAAGAGGAGCTGAGACTGGGTGCTGTCTTCTGTGCTTGTTCTACCGTTGGATCCCTGCATCTTGATTTATTTTTATGTGAAGGGATCGAATGCACAACTTGTGAGAAACTGGGGAGAAGTGAACTATTTATTAATGGTAGCAAAACCCTCTGCTGTGTTTTAAATGAATTTGGTGACCTATATGATGGGGGACACTGCCTCTGTGCTAGGTACAGCGCTCAGTTCTTTACAGGCATTTTCCATGACATTTTTACAGCAACGACATGTTTTATTATTATTTCACTCTTTTATGATGAGAAATTGAGGCTTTCTGAAATTGAGTGAGTTGTCCTAGCTGTAGAGCTATTCAGTGGTGGAGTGGGGATTTGAACTAGGAGTTTGTGAGACTCTGGAACTCCTGTTCTCAGCCCCTTTTGCCAGTGTTTGCCAAATTTCATTCACACATACACGGTCCTCATGAGTCTACCATGGCTAAGTGTCAGTCTATCAATTATTTAGTATTTTTTTAAAGCAATGATTGACCTTAGAAAAACTAAAAATAAGTCTTTTTTTTTTAAGATTTTATTTATTTGACAGAGAGAAACACAGCGAGAGAGGGAACACAAGCAGGGGGAGCGAGAGAGGGAGAAGCAGGCTTCCCGCCAAGCAGGGAGCCCGATGTGGGGCTTGATCCCGGGTCTCCGGGATCATTACCTGAGCCGAAGGCAGTCGCTTAACCAACTGAGCCACCCAGGCGCCCCTAAAAAGAAGTCATTTTTTAAGAGGAAGCAATATTCATTGCCATATTTGGAAAGCCAACTCACTTGTTAGTAATAGGAGGTAATCATGAAGATACTGTTATACTTACAATAAAGCCCTAAATTCAGGACAGTGATTACCTGCGTGTGTGTGTGTGTGTGTGTGTGTGTGTGTGTGTGTTCAGGGACCTGGGGATCAGGGTGGAGGAGGTAGGTATATAATCTAGCATTGGTGACATTCTGGGTTTTTCGGTTGAGTGGTGGGTTCAGGGTTACTGATTTTATTTTTAGACTTTATAACTTACATACACGATACATTTTTTTTTTTGTAAAAAGATAAAGAAAATTAAACACATGACTATTAACATAATGACTACTCAGGGGATATTTCACTGCACTATTATGACGATAGACAGCTTGTTGCCCTTGCGAAGTAGGCTCGCAAATGTTGTTGGCTGATTGATAAGACCCAGGTGACAATTTTAAAGCAAGCTGATTGTTGTCGTACCTGAATGAGATTGAGGTATGTCCCCTCTTCTATATTCTCCTGCTTCTATTCTCATTTCAATATTGTGACCAAAATAATAGCAAGGGCTGCAGCGTGGTTTCTTCTGACTGTGGTTTCCAGAGACTGAGGCTGAGCCAAAGCTGCCACTTGTCGAGAGCACCTTGTCGCATACATTTAGTGCTCAGGATGGGGCAAAAAATGCTGTCATGGAGTGTTACAACACTTTCATTTTTACCCAGTGGCTAAGTGGGACCATTCAGACTGGGAAGCCAGTATTTAAGTCAAAGCATGCTTGGGCAAAATGATAATAGTGTTAAACTGGCGAGGCTGGGAAATGAAACCAGTAGAGATTTTAGCTGGAGTCCACAGAGCCTCCTGTTTTATTTTCCCAAGCAAATATTGGGCTTTGTGGCTTTATTCCTGGAAATGAGAATTTGAATTTGGTTTCCTGATACAAAATGCCTTTTTTGATCTCTTGGAGCAAGAACTTTGTGTTTCTTTCTGTGGCCAGTTCCAGCTCTCGGAAGAACCAAGTGGAAGGTTTACCTCTTCTTTTTTAGCAGTTGGCCACAGACTGCTCTTGCTTGCCGGGCTAGTTTAGGAATCAGAAGTTTCAAAGTGGGATTTGTCCGTTGGAAGGGGCATTCATTTAAAAGACTCCTTTTGCCAAGAGCTTCATGAAGATGATGTGGTTGGCAAATCATGGGCTTAGGTTCAGATGGGAGGTAGTTTTGTTTGAAATTAGGCTCCCAAAATTAACTAACGAGACCCAGCAGCTTCTTTTTTGAAGTTAAAACAGATACTTCCCTGCCCCCAATATTCAAACCAACTGGCCAGTTGAATATTATTCCTGTGCTCTTATATGCATTTTGGGAAATCTGAGCTTGTTTATATGTCTAAAGACTCTTCTGTGATCCATGAGAGTTTTGTTTTCCAGAGGCACCACTACTCATTTGTTTGATTTTTGGGTTTCAGTCTCTGAACAACATTCCACTTTGCCCATTTAGGTTGCTTAATTGTTTGCTTTGGGTACTTGGCCTTTATTTCTGTGACTAGGAAAGTGACTCTGAGTTTTAGTTTTTCCAGATTTTGAGGGGAGGTACATGCAGTAGGTGGGGTTTGTTTTTTGGACAATGGGGCAAGTTCAGGGGGTCCCCTTTAGCATAGGTGTCCTGACTCACAGTTCTTCTGTCAGGTGTCATGATAGATTCAGTTCTTCCTCTTCATGGGGCTGAGCCTTGGAATCAGTCCCTTTGCCTTGCCCTTCCCCTCACTTTTGGGGAGAGCCAAATCGTTAGGGTTCAGAGTAATCTCAGTACAGGAATACTTCCTGGATTTTGCCTATTGACATTTTCCTAGCATTTTATCATCTTTACTACTCATTCTGGGACTTGATTGTTTTTTTTTTTGAGGGCAAGGACTACAGGTTTTTCACTCCTCCATTTATTTGTTCGACACCATTCATTCTCCTTCACCGATTTTAAACCTTTCAAAATTCCCTCACTGGGCTCTTTGAGGGCAAGGACTGTGTCTTATTCATCTTTTGTATAGGTTTTGCACCTAACGCAATGCCTTGCCCAGACCACACAGTCAGTAATGGTTTTTTAATTGTCCAGAGAACAACGGATGATTGCATATTAGAGAAGCAAACAAGCCTGGTACTCTAGGGAATCAAGGGAGGCAACCTGAGAGCAGATGATACCAGGCCCAGAGAGGTCCTTAAGGATGAGTTTGGGAGGCAGGGATGAAAGACTCTCTAGATAGAAAGAACTTTTTTTGATACCCTTTTAAGGACTGATACTGTAACATAGTGGATTCAACAAACATTTATTGTATGATTTTCAGTTTATGCTTCCTGTTGTTTTTGGGTTTAAGGGCAAGACCTTTTTTGGGAAGAATATCTCAAGGCATATTTAATATCCTACAGAGCATCAAATCCTGTGATCCTGAGTGCATGGCTGGGACTCATTTAGTTGGTGAATTGACTTCTTTACACTGACTTTGTCCTTTGTATGTTCACAAATAGTTGACAGTGAAAACAGCGTGGTAGGCAGTGCTCATGTGGAGAAATGCAATGTGGATGACCTCTTTGGAAAATGGATGGAATCTAGAGTGAACTTCTCTCTCTCTCTCTTTTTTTTTTGATAGGTTTTAAGGGCTGATTTGAGTGGGCATGCCATGTAGACCTTTTCTGCTTGAGCACTTGATAGCTGGGTGCCTTGCTTGTGAAAGTTAAGATGGGTCTTGGGTAACCTCTATGCAGCATGGAAGACTCTGAAAATGAGATTGTTCTGGGGTGCTGGGCTGGCTAAGTTGGTAGAGCATGTAACTCTTGATCTTCGGGGTCATGAGTTCATGGGTGTAGAGCTTTTCTTTTCTTTTCTTTTCTTTTCTTTTTTTTAATTTACAACACGAAGAAAATAGGGTTGCTCTAGTTCTTTTCTTTTTTAGGCAATTATGGAAGAATATCAATTGAACTTCTAAAAACAACCTTGAGTTTGATGGGAAATGTACAGAAGGGCTAAAGGAACATAGGAGTGAGTGGTCTTAGACAAAGCTGGGTATTAGACATTGAAGAGAGTGGATACTGAGAAAGAACTTGAGAAAGAGCATTCTGGTGTAGAGGGGATGAGTTGAGATATTTTAAGCTAAGTTCGGAACCTTCCACTATTGTAGCTGTTGATGAGTGGTGGTGTGCTCTCTGTGAAAACATAATGTGCCTGATGGATCACTCTCCTTAAGTTATAGCTTAATACTTGTAAGTAAATACCACTAAAAGCTGGAGCTTTTGGACTTGTAACTTGAGGTCAGGGGCTTACACAAGATAGAAAAATACATAGGAACAACCGGTAGGAGGAAAAAAGTGTAGGTGGTCATCTAGAGTGGCCCTTATCTTCCTTTGGAAAATAAGGAAAATGGTAAGGGACAAGTGCGCCACGTGATGTTTTTTTAAAAATGTTTTTTGAACTTGAAGAACTGAACTGTTGCACACAACAGGTGGCAAGAACAAATATTCTCTTACTTTATGAGTATGGCCTAGTAAAAAATGGAAAATCTCAGTCCCTGGAGATTATATAAACATAAATGTTCTATTTCAGTGTTTTAAAAACATTTTTTACTCGCAGCAATACATTTTACATCATGACTGAGTACACCCGCATACACACATGCATATTAAAAATAAAGCTGAATTACAATTTTTACAAAACAATACAGCAGTGCATCCTAATTTCTAGTCAATTTTAAAAAAATTCTGGTCTCTATTTACTACACTGATTTCACAACTTGCTAATGGGTTCTAACTGGCAGTATGAAAAAAAAACTATTCTAGATATTGTGGAAATCAGCCTTAATTTGTTTATTGGACATTTGCTAATCTGGATGAGAATTTTGTTTTTCTTTTTGTATGAGTCTCGATTATTCTACAGATGGTCCATGCCCTTCTGGCCCCCCCCCCATTGTTCTTTTCTCTATGCAGGGGTCTTTGCTTGTTTCTCCACATCAGATTAAAGTGACTAATAAGTCCTTTGGACCAGCTCCCAATGTACAGCATCATCTTGATTCTAATCAGCATCAAAGGTGGGGCTAATTTAAACTGGTGGCAGGAGCCACTTAGCTCCCTGTTTACTTAGATTATATTTGAAATGAGATGGTGACACTCAGTAATAGGGGACAGCAGGAGTCCCTTTTTAGGTCACCTGCACCAAAGGATAGGAGAGAGGTAGGGAAGGTGACCCGATACAGTTACTGTTCCGAAACTCAAAACAAGGTTAGCATGGGCCAGCTTTTTGCATTCAAAGATGTAAGTGAGAGCTTCAGTGGTGGCTGCAGTCATCCCTGATGTCACTGTCCTTATCATTAAAATCATGCTAACTTGCTGCTGCTCCTACATCATTTCCCCTCTTCTTCCTTCTTCATTTGTTGAGCATTTATCAAGGCCTCCTGTACCTGGGGCTGGGCATGGAAGGGACAGTAACATTAAGTTGAGCTCAAGGTGCATGTGAGCAAGGGACTGAAGAACTGCCCGTCTAACTAAACGGCAGAAGGCCAAGTATCTTGGTCACGAGATACAGGGGGATAAGGATCAAACAACACCTTGGAGGAAGTGACTGTTTGGCTGGCCTTGGAAAAAGGTAACACTCTGATGTTATCATTTTCAGAGATGTCTGTATATGTATAGGTTGTGGAAGAGGCAACCTGCCAGAACCAGGGGATGGGGCAAGTAAGTATGAGGTAGTTGGCTTTGGTTTAAGAGCCAAGTTGGATAAAAACATAGTTGCGCCTATTTGTCATCCCTGGAATCAGACGCGGTGCCTTGAGGTGCAACTTCTCCGAGCGGCATCGTGACCTGAGACAGCTGGAAGGGAGAGCGGGTTCACGTGTCTGGTTTTGCGCTGCTGCCGGAGCCAAAGTTGAGTGGAGGGGCTGGTGCGAGGGCAGTGCTTGTGTTGCCCACCCTCCCCCGTGTTTGCTTTTTCTGGGCCAAGCGTATATGGTTACTCCTGGAAGTTAAAAGCTTTGTGGTGTGATGTGACTGTGTAGAGTACATCAGGGTGAGCACGATAGAAGAAAGCTAAGAAAGGGAGATTTCGAGCCAAATTATGGTTTACTTTGAATGCCAGGTGAAAGATTAGACTCGATTCTAAAATAGCAACAGTAAGATAACATCTGTAAGGGAGGTCCTGATCAGGCCCCTTACTTGCATTCTCGCATTTAATGCTCACATCCAGGCTATGAGGTGTCCTGTTTATTGTCCCTATTTTCCAGAAGGAGGAACTGAAACTCAGAGGGGTGATGGAAAATGTCTGAGGTCACACACCTGAACTTTAACCCAGGCTGTACATTCCAGAGTCACTTGCTCTAAAGCAGAGTTTGAAAACTGGCAGCCCCTAGGCTGAATACACCTCGGACTTAGGTCCAGTTTGATACTGTATATAGAAGGTTTTTTTTTCTTTTTAAAATAGTCACTATCATTTAAATAGGGGGATATTTCCCAGAAAAAAATCCAGCTTTCCACGTTCTTCTGCAAGACTGCAAGCCCTGGCAGCCCAAGGCCCACATTCCTGTAGGGACCTGCCAGAGCTCCTTATTACTGTATCTCTGTGAGTGGACCGCATGTTTGGTTTGCCGCAGTCCCAGCTCAGCCTGTTTCCTCCCAGACACTGAGGCCCAGTATCACTTGCTCTTTATTCTTTACTTTCCTAGCTGGCTCACTCTGACACGCTCACTGTGTTGCCCCTGTGCCATATGAGTTTGAGACCCCTGATCTGTAGCCTTCTGTATAGCCACAGGTTAGTGGTGAGGGCATATGCCCAGCAGCTAAGGGAAATGAGAGCAGGGAGAATTAGGGTTTTGGCCTTGGGCTGGAGAAGGCATAAGGTGCACAAATCATTTTTGTGAAGAAAGGAAGGGATGAATGGGAGACAGAAGCATCTGACTTAGGGAATATGGATGACTGAGAGAAGGGTGCTGATTCTAAAAGAAAACAAAAGGTAAAGAGGAGCTTGTTGGGAGTAGGGCATGGTATTGGGGTTCAGATTCTGGTGGAGTAAGCCCATAGAAAGAGGGCCTGCTCAGGTCTCGCAAGGAGTTGGAAATATGGTACTGGGACCAGCAGATAAAGGCTTGGAGCTGTGGGGATTAGATCTGTGTGAGAGGATGCCATCCTGGGACATTTGGATATGTGGAAGAAAGGTCCCTTTTAGAAATAGTAAGAAATGGGCTAAGGTCTGAATGATAAAATGAACCAGCTACACACAGCTCAAAGTCTTACTGACTTTTTTGGGTTAAGTGCCTTATCTTGCAAATAAATCAAATGTTTATCCTGATAAAGGAATTCTGTAATAGTCTTCAACTTTTTAATGTAGGACCTAATAAACATCTGCTCATAGAATCAAAGGCAGAAATACTGTTTATGGGTGACACCTATAATTTATGTTTATGCCTATTGCACTGAGCCTAATTTAGGTGAAAGAAATCCTAACAAAAAAAATTTTTTT
>PITA01010509.1:13862-45534 GCA_004023965.1 Spilogale gracilis
TCCTCCTCCTCCTCCTCCTCCTCCTTCTTCTTCTTCATCTTGGCTTGTCTGTTTAGGATTCCCTCCAGTTCCTTGTTACTTAACCAGCCAGGTCCTCCTCAGCTGCTCTCCTTCTCCCACTTGGTTCCCTTTGGATCCCAGAAGGTCTTATTGTTTTAGGACATTCTAAGCACAGGTGGAGTGAATCTTTCCCAGATGTGGCTATTGAGCATGAAAGTCTTCCAGGAGGGCATTTCTTTTGTTTTCATACTTTTTGTATATTAAGGTTTTAATTTTAATTTCAGTATAGTTAATATATAGTGTTCTATTGTTCTTATATGTTTGTTTCAGGCATTACAGTCTTTTTTGGGCCACATGAGTCTACCAAAAAAAATCAAATTGGTGTTTTTATTTCTAATTTCTAGCCTTATTTCATTACATGAGTATATTAATTGGGTTCCCATAATTTTTTTCTTAACCAAATATTTTTGCTTCTTTATGATAGTTTATGTTTTAGAGATGACATTTATGTGATATTACATGTGCTTAGGATAAGATTTGAAGTATAGGAAGGGTATATAGGAAAGGTCCAGCTTCTACTCTCCCTTCCTAGAGAAAAACCGTCATTAAAACTAATTTTGTATATCCTTCCAGTGGTCATTTTTACATTTACAAACATATACTGGTGGTTTTTTTTTAATATATAAATGTAGTATATTGCACGTATTTCAGTTCTGTACCTGGCATTTTTCACTTCGTTTATCTTGGAAATCTTTTCCTATCATGATGAACAGTTTCCTTATTCTTTTCAAAAGTAATTCCACAGTATAGATGTATCATAATTTATTTAACCAGTCTTTTACTTATTTTAGGTAACATTGTGTGTTACAATGTTGCAGTGACTGTCTTTATATATATGCTAGTTACCATGTATCTACATACTGATTTATATGTAGATGTATATGGAGATCTGTCTCCTGTATATGGGGGCACAGGGGTGTGTGTGTGTGTGTGTGTGTGTGAATATCAAAATACCAAGGATTGGAATTACTCAATCTAAGGGTCTTTACATTTTAAATTATAGTAGAGGTAGTATCAAGAATTTGATTTTTGAGCTGTGTTATAGTGAAGCAAGGCGTCATGGTGGAAATGACAAAGCAACCCGTGAGACTCAAGCAGGAGTCTGTTCTCTGGTGTAAACCAATTTTGTGGCCCAAGAAAGTCACTTCACTTTCTTCTTTGTGGTACTTTTCTTTCCTCATCTGTTTGGAAGAGCAGACTCAGCCATTTCAGAAGTTTAATCATTCGTTGATTCTCTTTCAGTCTCCCTCCTTTTTGGTACTTCCAGTAAATGGCGCTTGATGATTTTTTTTTTTCCCTTCCTTGTATAAGTTTGAGTCCGAACTGTGGGCTTTGGAAGCCTTGCTAACCACAGGTTTACTTTGATTGTTTTAAAGCACTATGTCTGGTTTGTGTTTTATGTTAAAAGCAAAGCTTATATGGCTGATTATCTTTAAAAAAAAATATGATGAGTGGTAAGTAGGCATTTAGTGACCAAGAAACTCATATAGTCAGCTGTTTATTATTGATCAAAAATGGAAGCAATGGATTTTTAGACTTAGGGAAAAACTTATTTTTGTAATAGCTTTTAAAAAAAGCAATAAGCATATGATAGATAGTTTTTAAGAAACAGCAAAATTTTATTTATGATTTTGGAGTATACCAGAATGGACTGTTTTGGATGTTTCAAAGTTTTTATAATATGAAGAAGATACAATAGGGGATTATTGGAAATTTTGAGGTATTTAGCTGGTATAGCTTAATAAAATGGTTGTGTCTCCTGGCAGTTACCAAATTAGATGGATTTAAAAATCCAAACCCGAGTAAATAAAATTAAACATAAAATTCATGTTTTTTTCTCCCATGTTGCATTTTCTTCTTTGGAAATTGGCTCCCCCAGAATTAAGCAACATGCTTAGATTTTTCCTTTCAAAGACTTAAAAATTTTAGGCTGCTAGTATAAATGTAATTTTCCTGGAAAAGATTTTGAGCCCTTGGTTACTCATGAAAAAAAAAAATTACTTACTAAAGCTCTTTATGTATACAAATTTATTCATCTAGCTGTAGAGTAGCAAAAAAAAAAAAAAAAAGGAAACAACATAAATGTTCTATAATAACTATAGAATAAATGTTCTATAATAAATGTTCTATATATAATCTTTATATATGTTACATAGATATGCACATTATTTATGAACACACTTTTATTCATAAAATGAAAATTATATCATCACCAAAAGTATTATTTGAGATGAATTTTCAGGGACATATCTCACCTTCAAAGTAACCTTCTCAAAAGGTTTTGGTGGGTATTCTATCTAGTTAGATCTTAATTCTTTTCCATATATATATATATATATATATATATTCTTTCTTTCTTTCTTTTTTTCTTTCTTTCTTTTCTTACTTATTTATTTGAGAGAGGGAGAGGGAGCACTGACACTAGTGAGTGGAGGGGCAGAGACAGAGAAGCAGACTCCCTGCTGAATGACCTGAGCCTAGCAGATACTTAACCTGAGCACACAGGTACTCTCTTATTTTCTACCATATATATACTACCCATATCTGTGGTGTAAATACCAAGAACAGAGACTGTGTTTGTTTGGTACTCTGAGTGTGCATGTGTATCCTTTGCTTACTATACTGCTTTATCCATAGTAGACATGCAGACATTTTTGGAATGAATAGAATAGGCCATGGAGAGTATACAAAACATTAAGTAGAAAAACTTAACGGGTGCCTAGGTGGTTCAGTTCATTGGTTCAGTGTCTGCCTTCGGCTTGGGTCATTGTCCCAGGGTCTTGGGATTAAGCCCCACATGGGCTCCCTGCTCAGCAAGGAGTCTGCTTCTCCCTCTGCCTCTGCCCCTCCTCACTGCTCATTAATTCTCTCTCTCTCTCTCTCTTTCTGTCACTATCTCAAATAAATAAATAAATTCTTAAAAAAAAAGAAAAAGCAGAACACAAAAACCATACAATTCCATACCCATAAATTATATACAATTCCATAAATATAAGTAAGCATAAGACATAGTACAATTCCAGACTTGTAGTCATATAGATATGGACATAGAAAAAAAAGAGTGGTAGGAAATAAAAGGGACTATTAACAGTTATTGTCTTTAAGCTGTGGGTCATGCATAATTTTGAAGAGGAAATCTTTAAATACAAATGGTTGAAGTAAATATTGGAAGATTATGTCACTTCAATAACGTATTTTACCCTTTCAGCATTAAAGGTGGTCACCTTCCCTAAAATGATGTATTACAATACCATGGCCTTTTCTCCTCTTGAGTAAAATGTACTGGGATCTCTGTAGTGTGACAGGTTTTATATCTGCTTTAGAATTAAATTATGATCTAAGAGTTGCACTTTTAAGAAACTCGTTTTAATTTTACATCAGTTGAAGTTAAAGGGTAGTGAAAGTATATTAGATCTGGTACAAGTGTCTAATTATAATTATTGACGCATTTTCAAATGCTCTCTTAAGTATGATACATTGCCCATGATTTTGACAGCTGTGACTACATTAAACCTGCTGGAACACTCTTTGCACAAAGGTTTGTTTAAACTGAGAATTGTCAGAAGGATTCTTTGAAGAGTAGATGAACACAGATTTAGAGGTCAAATAGTGTTTTATTTCCCACTGTGCCTGGTGATTTTAGTCTGTTAAATGTTAATCGGAAGATTATCTGGATTTAGTTTTCATTTCAAGAAAACTGGGAATTTAATTTTTTTGTGTAGTATAAAAAATAGGTGAGGTAGTCATTTAGCATTGATTCTCTGCCGTGTTAGCTAAGCTTCTACTTATTTCTCTTGCTGAAGGTCTCCAACTGCAAAACTCTAAACCAATACACTTGATTCTGCATAACAACCTTATTTTCAGAAGGTCTCCCGAGATCACATTCATATGTTATCTCCTTTGTGCGGCTATTCCTTCCTTTTGTATAGATTTGCTGAGTAGCTACTATGTGCCTGGCACTGAGTGTATAAAGGCAGAAAGGCTGTCGGAGAGCTCAGTGTGGGAGAAAGGAGAAAAATAAATAGCCAAGCCACAGCAGAGCAAAGCACCAGAATGAAGCTCTCAACATAAAGATGGGATGTGCAGTTTTGTTCGAGAGGGCATCTGAGGTCATCTTTTCAGAGGAATGATATACTTGAGCATCTTGAAGGTTGAGGAGGAAGGTAGCAGTTGGGGAAAGGGCCTTTGAGGCACAGAGGCTTATAGGAAAGATGCATCCTTCAGAACCAAATGTGACCAGTGCTCTGCCACTCATGTGTGGCGCTTGCTTCAGCAGGAATGGCACCATTTGGGGCACTGGCCTCACTGGCGTTGCGGAGTCTCAGGGCCACCCAGTTCTGCTGAATGAGAATCAGTGGTGCAGCAGTATCCCCAGATGATTTGAATGCTTCTAGAAGTTTGAGAAATATTGGACTACAGCATGAGGAGGAGGTAAAGGATGGGAGAGCCTGGGAAGTAGACCACCTTCTAAGGAGTCTGGACTTTTGTTTTCAAACATGGGATTGACAACAAAAAAGTAACATTATCACATTTATATTTTCCACAAATCATCTGGAAATACAAGTGAGGCAGCATGTTACAGGATGTTTCTTGAAACCAGAATCAAAAAGTATACCACAAAAGAAGTCCTCTAAATAAGTGAGAAATGCAGGATATTATGCTCTTCTCTCAGACAGTGTAAATTTTCATAGTACACTGGAAGTTCAGACAGTCTGGCATTGAGGAATACCTTATCTGAATCACTTATCCTGGGATATTCCCGGATATTCCTAGTCTTTCAAGTTATATCTCAGGGGAATGCTTTGTAGCTGCCCAGCTAGCTGTTAACACCCCAGGAGGAGTGGACAGCATTTTGGAGAACGGATTTTGGAAAATGCTAGCACTCATTCCCACACTTGAGACATTGCCTTATCTTAGTAGGGTGACCAACTGTCTGGGATTGCCTGGGACTAAGGGCCATCCTAGGCTGCTGGACTTGCAGTGCTAAGGTCGTGGACAGACAAGGTGAGTTGGGTACGCCTCCTACCTGTTTACTGTGTTTGACCGATCACCTCATTTTCTTTAGATGGGCTCAACTTTTGACCTTAAATACCTGTCTCAGGCTCATTCTAGTGGAGTAATTCGCAGATTTGCATGTTGGAAGCACCAGCGGTGTTTCCAAACCCAATGCCCATTCTTGCCCCACAGGTTGTGATTTAATTGGTCTAGTTGTACCCTGGCAGTGGAATTTTTTATAGGCCCCCAGATAAGAGGTGTGAAAGCTCTTTCCAAATAACTATAACTTTGAAAGTGCAGTGTTGACGCACCTTAAGAATTTATTTTAATTTTATTTAATTTTAACTTCTATAAGAGAAGCATTAACCATTATAAAGAAAAAAAAGTTGAAGGACTTGATCTAGCATCATGCTAGAAGTTCAGGGGTAGCAGATGTTCCTCACTTTGGAAAACATTTGTTCGGAGGCCGGGGGAACAGCAGACTGGCCGAACAGTGGTGACAAATGTGACTTGAGAAGACGGTGGAGGTTTCAGAGCGTTGAGGGGGTTGAGCTGATGAGAGGTGGCAACTGATGTGATCTCTGTGGTTTGGTGGAAAGAGGAGAATCTCCAGCTACAGAGGTTGCAGCCCAGGATACCGTAACAGAATAGGGAGGAGTGGAGAATTCATGAAGGTGAAGGGCTGAATTTATGAGTTCTGTTTCACAGCCTTGGGACAGCCACGGGGAGGTGACCAATGGACTGTTTAGAAGAAAAGAGTTTGTAGTTATAAAGGGCTGGGTTGGAAACGGATGAGAGCCTCTTCAGGTCCAGAGGGCAGCGAAGATCCAGGTGGGGAATCATCGTGGCTGGGGAGGAGGCTTGAGGGTGCTGTGTACCGGGGGCTCACGATGAGTGCAGGGGAAGGACCCTGAGGGAGGAGTCTGGGAACAGCCCAAGGAGTAGGAGTGATGCTGAGGAGAGTGTGTCTTCCTCCACTCCCCCCAAGGATCTATCTGTGAACCAGATAGATAAGAGCTCAAAAGGGCAGTTTGTTTTGGTAATTTAGGACGTCATTAGTCATATTTGTATAAATTTAGCATGAGGGAGGAAACAAGATGATAGTCCAGAGGGAAGAGACTTGCTAGAGCTAGTTTTAACTGAAGAAAAAGCCTGGGATAAGATGGGACCTTAGGGAATAAATCTGGGTTTTTTTGGAAAGTAGTCATCCTCTAGTTACTCATGGAAGTTATTTCAACAAGGAACAAAGATTATAATGAATATTTGGATAATCACAGGTAAATTGCCAGAGCTCTCTAGGGTTCCATAAAATTGCTTTACTTTCAAATTACACCACTCACTTTTTCTCTCCTTCTCTTACGATGCCCTGGACACAACAGTGTCAGATTCTGAATTTATATGTTTATAAGTGTCATTAAATGCTTTTTTAAAATGCTGATGATAAGGCAGCATGTGAGTCAGTATGTCACCTTTGTTCCAATGTAGTTCACATTTGTGGATGGCTTTGCAGTGTACCGAAGCGACACCCTGTCTTATGTGAGCCGCTAAATAACCTTTGTACGGAAGGCAGGGCTGAAAACAGTATTCTTCCATTTCACAGGGCAAAAGGAATAAAAGCTCTGAGGTTTAATACATTGAGGAGGACTCGCCTGTGATTAATGACTTAGTGATGGGTCCAGTGTGGAATTCTGGTGTCCTGGCACGGTATTTCTTCCATTATATTCAGTAATGGGTGGGGGTGGAGCGTGTCCCATGCTTCCCCCTGCCTTTTTTTTTCCCCCCAATTATTTTGTAAGCTCTTTGAGGGCAGAGACCGTGTGTTCACTGTGGTATTGACTCCTTTACTCATTGTTGTGAGGAGGCCTTAAGAGGTGGTAGCATGCAGGAGACCTGTTGGCCGGGCTTCCCACTCACAAGGTGCCTCATACTGGTCTTGACATTACTTTTGAATGACAGGGCCTCGGAACTGTAACAATAGGATTGAAAGAAGGCATCGTGGGTCGCACAACTTTGCACTTGTGTCTCATTACTGAACCATGTAATTATCTTGAGACCAGCCCAATAATATCCCCTGGCATGTTTTGTAAACATTTAATACTTACATGGTTTTTGTCACTCTGTTTTGGCATTTTCTTATTTTAATACCAGAAGTCATCTACAGTGGAAGAGGCCCAAATCCCTCTGGACTTGAGGGGGGCTCTCCTTTACGTAAAAGATACCTCGATGGGCTGCATGGACTGGTGTGAAGGTAACTCAGCCTCTCTGACAAAGCTCACGGTTCAGGAAAGCTGATCCTTGTTTTGTAATCCCTACAGAGTGCGTAGCGGTCCCTCAATAAATTCTTGTTACCTTGAGTAAGGGAGGTACTGTTTTGTATTACATATTCTCTGTTTTACCACAATGAACCATTATCAATTTTTCTTAAATGACTTTTTTTTTTTTTTCCTCTGTGAATCGTTAAAGATATGATGTTAGGATTTGCGGAAAGGGAATGATGAAAGATAATGAAGAAATGGAATCAGCAGGTTTTAGGAATAGAGATGAGAGGTTTTGAGTGAGCTCTGAAAAGTTGAAAGCAGGAAGGAGTTGCTTAGGGGGAACTGGAAGGATGTCAGGCACTTTTGAAGGAGCCTATGGAGGGGAGGTGAGGATGAGACAGGAGTATTCTAATCTGATGATGTCTTAGAGGAGAAAACTGAAGGTCTTTTCAACATTAATTATAGCCATGGGACAAAAGCATATTATAGCACTTTTTTTTTTCTACTTTACTAAGAGATAGTAGTGTATAATCTTTTTTGTACAGTCCTGTCTAAGAAGCTGTACTTTGATGACACTGAAATATATTATTTTTCAGAATGCTACGGATTGAGGAAGAGGAATAAAATTTTGAGTCCCTTTTTTGTTTTTACATGAAAATTTCAAGGTACTGGTTTAGTATGAAGTGAGGAACTTTTTAGTCACTGAGGCAAATTTAAGCAGATGAGTTAATGTTTGGTCATCAGAAAATGTGCCATTAGGAGCTTGTTTCTCTTGAGAAGAGAAAAAGGCAAAATATGAGTCAGACCATAAAGTCACTTCCCTGCACTTAATTCAGCTCGCCTCCTGCTGAAGGACCGTTGACCCACAAGGCTAATTCAGACTTGTATGGACTCTACCTCTCTAAGCCTCTCCCCTAGGACCACCGCGGGGTAGGTTGGTTCTGTCTTCAAGGCTGACTGGGACAGAGTTTTCTTTTGTGAGGGGCCCATCCATTCCTCATCGGCTTTCACGGTGTAAAGCATGTTTTATGGATACACACTCTGCTGTGCATTTTGGATCTGCTAGTTCTGTGGCCAAGCATCATCCTTCTTTCCTGTGTCTTTGCTCTTGATCTTCCAGTGGTTTTGACCCTGTGTTCCGTTTTGCTGGTGATTGAGATAATCTCTAAACTGTACAAATTCCTGACTAGAAATATGTCTATGAAGGTGGAAGTGAATTGTTAGGAATTAAAAAAAAAAAAATGCTTCCATCATCTTTCTTTCTTCAAGCTTTTATGATCTGTTTATGGTTTATTTTAATTTGTGCTTTCTCTTTCTCTCTCTCTTTTAAATTCGGTCTAGGTGAGATGGTTGGCCCTGTGCTAGTGGCAAAGGTGCTATTCCTGGCCTCAGGAGAATTCACAGCTTAGTCAGTGAGACACACGCATCTGTGGTTACAGTGTAGCTGGGCAAGTGCCGGCCATCACAGCAGTGTGTCCAGAGGAGGGACACCTAACCTACCCTGGGCAGAAGGCTGTAGGGAACTTTCTTTTCTTTCTTTCTTTCCTTTCCTTTTTTTTTTTTTTTTTTTTTTTTAAAGATTTCATTTATTTATTTGACAGACAGAAATACAGCTAGAGAGGGGACACAAGCAGGGGAAGCGAGAGAGGGAGAAGCAGGCTTCCCGCTGAGCAGGGAGCCCGATGCGGGGCTCCATCCTGGGTCTCCGGGATCATGACCTGAGCTGAAGGTAGTTGCTTAACCAACTGAGCCACCCAGGCGCCCCTGTAGGGAACTTTCTGACCCAAGGAGGTATCAAGTGCAAGCTTTATTAATTTTATTTTTTATTTGTTTTAATTTTTAAAACATATTTGAGAGGGAGAGAGTGAGAGAGACAGAGCATGAACAGAGGGGAAGAGAGAAGCATACTGTCCACTGAGCAGGGAGCCTGACTTGGGGCTCAATCCCAGGACCCTGGGATCATGGCCCAAGCCGAAGGCACACACTTAGCTGACTGAGCCACCCAGGCACCCGTAATTTTTGTTCATTTTTATTTTTTTTAAATTTTTTTTTAACATTAAGGTCCTTTTTTTTTTTTTTTTTAAAGATTTTATTTATTTGACAGAGAGAAACACAGCCAGAGAGGGAACACAGCAGGGGGAGTGAGAGAGAGAGAAGCAGGCTTCCCGCCGAGCAGGGAGCCTGATGTGGGGCTCGATCCTGGGTCTCTGGGATCATGACCTGAGCCGAAGGCAGTTGTCTAACCAACTGAGCCACCCAGGCGCCTAATTTTTGTTCATTTTTGAAGTGTGCATTGAAGGGGCGCCTGGGTGACTCAGTCAGTTAAGTGTCTGCCTTCGGCTAGGATCATGTCTCTAAGATCCTGGGATCGAGCCCCACGTCAGGCTCCCTGCTCAGCGGGGTGTCTGCTCCCTCTTCCTCTTCTGTTCCCCCTGCTTGTTCTCTTTCTCTCTCTGTCAAATAAATAAATAAAATCCTGAAAAAAAAAGTAAAAATTCCGCCTGGCAGTGTAGGGCAGATATTCTAACATGGTGAACATTCAGAGAAAAGGTGGAAGGCATAAGAGGAGCATGGTGCATGCTGGGAACCACAGGGAGTTTAGTTTATAGCTATGGTATGTGTGGGGATTGATGTGTCATAAGGTTGGAGAGTTGGTTGAAGATTATGTTATGAGGATTCTTTATTCTATGCTGAACAGTTCAGCTTTACTCCCAAACTGTGTTAGCTATTAGGGAATTTTATGTAGGAAAGGGTTCTGATGCTATTTGGATTTTGGATCATTCACTGGCAGCAGTTTTGAAGATAATCTTTAATAATTTTATTTGTTATATATGCAATCAGCTGAATTGTGTGTCCAACCAAAAGTCATCTGTTGAAACTCTAACCCCTCAGTGTGATAGTACAGATCTTTCTCAACTTGGGACAGGATAACATACTGATAAACTCATCGTAAATTGAAAATACCCTAAATAGAAAAGTATTTAATACACCTACCCTACTAAACACCACAGCTTAGCCTACCTTGCCTTTTAAACGTGCCCATAACACCTAAATTAGCCTACAGCTGGGCAAAATCATCCAACACGAGCCTATTTTATAATAAATTGTTGAATGTCATATGTAACTTATTGACTGTGGTACTGAAAGTGAGACACAGAGTGGGTACCAAGTGGTGGTCAGGGTATCGATGGCTTACCCTTAGGATCGCATGACTAACTGGGAGCTGTGCCGTCCTGTATCGCGAGAGTCATTCTCTGTTTCACCAGCCTGGGAAAAGATTAGAATTCAGAATTTGAAGTTCGGTTTCTATTGAATGCATATAGCTTTTACACCGTCAAGTCAGAAACTCCTTTAAGTTGAGCTACCATAAGTGGGAGACCATCTGTATTTGAAGATGGGGTCTCTGGGTGATAAATGGATTTAGTGAGATCGTGAGGGTGAGGCCCTCAGGATAGGATTGGTGCCCTCATAAGAAGACACGAGAGAGGCTTACTGTCTGTCATGTGAGGACACGGTGAGAAGGCAGCCGTCTATAATGTCCTCAGGAATTCACTCAGCTGGTGCCTTGATCTTCGACTTCCCAGACTCTAGAACTGTGAGAAAATAAATTTCTGTTAAGCCACTCAACCTGTGGTATTTTTTTTTTTATGGCATTCTGAGTGGACTAACACAGTCTATTTTATGTGTTTGGGTAATTAGGAAACAAGGCTTACTGAGAATTAATATCATTTAGAGGATCATGGTACCTATGGCACCCATCATGTGTGTGTTTGCATCACTATGTAAAACAATGCTTTTAAGTAATTTTTAAAAAATAAAGATTTCATTTATTTATCTGAGAGAGGGAGAAAGTGGGAAAGGGGAGGGGTACAAGGAGAAGCAGACTCCCAGCTGAGCAGAAAACCTGACATGGGACTTGATCCCAGGTTCCTGACATCATGACCGAGCCAAAGGCAGGTGCCTAATGACTGAGCCACCCAGATGCCCATTTTAAGTACTTTTGTTTGTACATGTGAGGATGTATCTTAAAAATATTATCCAACATTTAATATGTCCCAGATATTTCCAGGTTGAATCTGGTCTCTTTTCCCAAGGTATTGTTCTATATTTTCTGTCCTTTTCTCCCAGCCATTCTAGTTTATCCTCTTTATTGGCTTTTGCCTTGAGCTTAGAAATAGGTTTACATCTTCTCTATCATGAAACAAAATGTTTTGAACCTTGTAACTTTCATAAGCTGCTTCCTGAGGAAGCATTACAAAAACCTCCCTAAAACAAAATACCGAGTCTCCATTTATGGGTGCTGCTGCCTCTTAAGCCCCTTGTCACTGTCTTTGAGATGAAACATTCTGTCTTTCCCCTTATTCTCCCGAAGTCGCTCCTGTTCATTAAATGTTTCCGAAGTGCCAGACTGACATCAGATGCAAGTGCCTCAGGGATGTCTGTGGCTTCCTCAGTGGCCTCTTCATCGTGGTAGAGTCATGGTAAAGTCACAAGGTTGGGAGGATCTCACCCAACCACCCAGGCCTTGCATTGTACCCCATGTGTGAGCCCCCAGACCTTGTGGAATTTCTGCAGAGTTAGGGGACACAGTGTCTCCTGTGACCCCACTCTGCCTTTATTTATTTGTTTTTGTCTATAATTAGTGCAGCTTCTGTTTATCCATTGGCCATAGTTTTTTTTTTTTTTTTTCTAGCTGTAAGAAAAAGTATTATACTGTATTTGCATGATTAGAACTGTCACTCACCCCTCATATTCTTTTGTCTGAGCTGCATCTCTCTGGCACTTCAGTGGTCTTGCACACCATGTTGCTCATGCCTTTGAAAGTCTTTAAAAAATCAGTATTTAAAGTGGATCGCAATGCATCAGACTGGATTTTCTCTCTTCTAATTTTTTTTTGACTTCTATGCTTGTAGTATGCAGCCAAAATGCTGTAATACAGAGAGCCACATAGTCCTACTTAACTGAGGTGACTACCAACAGAAATCTCAAAATGTCCCTTATTATTTCATAACTATCTCCTGTCATGTTCTGCTGCTAGATCCTGGTTCCCTTGAATTCTATGTGTCTGCCTGTGCTGCTGTTTTCTTATTCCCTTCACTAAATATAAGACCTTACCTTTACCTTGGTAAATTTCCAGTTTGTCAGTTCCTACTCATGGCAGTAACCTTGACCATTTTGGATTCCATTTCTTCCTAATGCACCCTTTGAATGCAGTAACTTACAGATAGATACATCTGCTTATCTTTTCTTGACCACAGGTATTTCATAAGAGCCTTTGTCACACGCCTTGCTAAAATCTAAAAGTGTATGTTTCCTTGAACTCACAGTTTCAGAATCTTATTGAAAAAGGAAATTAGGTTAATCTTGTATGACCTGCTCTTAGTATTGGGGTCCCCAGGGATTATCACTCGCTTAGTGTTTAAAATCCATTCTCAAATCTTGCTTGGAACTTTGGTCTGTGTGTATAGTCTGGTAACATTTCCTCCTTGTTTAAATTTTTTCAAAGCTTTTATTGATTACTTAATCCTTTCTGACTTGGCTCTTTACTGGCTACCTTGTGTCTTTACCCCCAAATTTTGGAATTTGCAGACATGGATTGTTCCTCTCTCTCTTGTAATCTCCATCCTCGAAGATTCTTTTTTTTTTTTTATTTTTTAATTTTAATTCCAGTTAGTTAACATATAGTGTTATAGTAGTTTCAGGGGTACAGTATCATGATTTAGCACTTATGTATACTCCTTAATCCCCATCACCTATTTCACCCATCTCCCCCACCCCCCCTCTGGTAACCATGGGTGTGTTCTCTACAGTTAAGAGTCTATTTCTCGGGGCGCCTGGGTGGCTCAGTTGGTTAAGCGACTGCCTTCGGCTCAGGTCATGATCCCGGAGACCCGGCATCGAGTCCCACATCAGGCTCCCTGCTCGGCGGGAAGCCTGCTTCTCCCTCTCTCGCTCCCCCTGCTTGTGTTCCCTCTCTGGCTGTGTTTCCCTCTGTCAAATAAATAAATAAAATCTTAAAAAAAAAAAAAAAAAGAGTCTATTTCTTGGGCCCCTGGGTGGCTCAGTGGGTTAAGCTTCTGACTTCAGCTCAGGTCGTAATCCTCAAGGTCCTGGGATCGAGGCCTGCATAGGGCTGTCTGCTCAGTGGAGAGCCTGCTTCCTCCTCTCTCTCTGCCTGCCTCTCTGTCTATTTATGATCTCTCTGTCAAATAAATAAATAAAATCCTAAAAAAAAAAAAGAATCTATTTCTTGGTTTGTCTCTCTCTCTCTCTCTCTCTCTCTCTCTCTCTTTTTCCCTTTGCTCATTTGTTGTCTAAGATTCTTGATACTTGCATTGTCCAATAAGGTGCCCACCAGCCACAATTTACAAAGAGAAGTTATTTGTTCTGTGGAATCTCCTGACTTCAAGTTGAAAGCCAGAGCAGGAAATACTGACACATGGAGTAGAAGGTTAAGGTTGACTATTCTGGGAATCAAAAGAAGAGCACTAGGGAGAGAAGTGGCCAAGATTTACCCAGTCAGACTTGCCTGTTGCTATTGCCAGGTTATCTGTTTATGGTATATTTGTGGCCTGTCTGTGGCTAACAGTGAGTCATTTTGCAAATAAATATTAATAAATTTTTGTGTAGAGTCTTTTTTTTCCTTTTTTTTCAGTAAAACCCTGTGGGTAGTGATAATAAGTTTTGGAAGCAAAATAAATCCTCACATTGGTAATTTTGACATATAATTCTGCGTAGTGCTACTAACCTATTCAAATACTATATGTTTGTTGTCATTTCCCAGTGTGCTTTGGTTTTTGTGAGTTCTCCTAAACTTAACATTACTTATTAAACAATTTTTAGAAGATATTCATAATAGTAAAGAGTGAAGAATATTGGAAATATTTTATTTTTATTTTATTTTTAAGATTTTATTTATTTGTCAGAGAGAGAGAGTGGAAGTATAAGCAGTGGACCAGCAGGCCGAGGGTAAAGCAGGCTCTCTGCTGAGCAAGGATCCTGATGTGGGACTTAATTCCAGGACCCTGGGATCATGACCTGAGCTGAAGGCAGACGCTTAACCAACTGAACCACCTGGGTGTCTCCGGAAGTGTCTTAAAAATAATTTATGACTTCAAGAATTCCCCAAAATCCCAGTTTCTTGTTCTCAGATTCCAAAGATTGATGTTTGTAGGGAATTTGGACTCAATAATCCATAGTGCTTGTTCCCAAAACTACTTGTTCCTGATCTGTACTGTGTTAGGTTCAGAAATTATAATTAAGTGTTTAGAAACTGTTAAGGCAATTTGATGTTGCCACATGTGATCAGTGGACCCAACTCAGTGGACAGGATGTTTTACATCAGGATTGATCCATTCCAGATGGTAAATTCAGTTGGATCAGCACTGGTCTAAATGAGAGATAGTGGTATCTTGCTTGCACTATGCTTAGAAGTATGGGAAGAGGTTGATTGAGATCAGGATATGCTTTGAAAATAGAGCCAATGGGATTCTCTGTTGGATTAGATGTCAGAGTATTCTAGATTATCTTTCCCTCAAGTACTTAATTTGTAAAATGGGAATACTTACAAGAGCTACACTCAGGATTGTTCTAACTATGTCAAGTGTTTCTCTGAGCTTGCTGGGAATCCCTTCTATATGCTGCTGCTGATGTGATCTTTCTAATCCATTTAATTTCCTTGATCTTTAACCGGTCAACTAACTACTCACCCTTATATATAGAAGAAATTTTAAGCTGCTTAGGTTGACCTTTAAGGTCTGTAGCTTCTTCCTTTAGACTCTTTCCCCTGGTTATCTTCTACCATGTCTTCTTAGAATCTTGGCTGTACTATTCCAGTCCGTCTATTGCTGCACGATAAACCATCCCAGAAGTAGTGGCGTAACATTACAACCATTTTTTTATGATCACAGTTCAGTGACTCAGGATTTGAAAAGTGCACAACAAGGACAGTTTGGCTCTGTTTTACAGTGTCTGGGGCTTTCGCTGAGAATTATCTGAAGGTTGGGGGTTATAATCGCCTGACATCTCATTCACTCACATGTCTGGTGGGTAGTGCTGTCTGTCAGCTGGAAGCACTACTTGTGATCTCTCTGAGCGTCCTCGGAGCATGGTGGCTGGGTTCTAAGAGCAAGTGTCACAGGAAACAGGAAATGGAAACTTCTAGTTTCTTGAGGCTTGTTCCTGTAAACTGTTAGTTACAGTGTCACTTCTACTGTATTGTGTTGGTCAGTCATGTTAGCCCAGATTCAAGAAAAGGGAATATAGATCCTGTGCCTTCATGGAAGGAGAGCCAGTGAATTTTGGGGCCACGTTTTAAATTGACTACAGCCTACTATTAACCAGCTTCCTCTGTACTGTGTGTAATTCTCTCTGTCAGCAGCTCTCCCCTGTCCCTTCCTTCCCCCTCCACTCTCTCTTCCCTTCCCACTTCAAATGCCACTTCTTTTATCCTGCAGCCTTTGCCATATTCCATTCTCTGGTTAAAATCAATTTCTCTATCCCTTAGTACTATTTTTTTTTTTTTATTGGTAGACTATAAACTCTTTGAAGCTAAGGACCATATCTTGTTTACCTTTGCGTATCTTCTAGCAGATACATTCCTTGAATTGAACATTCAGTATCAAACTGAGTCTCACATTTGGGACCCAAATGGGTTGGGATTTGGTGGTGTTAAGTAGAAAATTTTAATGGGAAAATTAAAAACTTTCTTTTCAATACAGCTTATTTCCTTTTAACACAGATTTTCAGAGTTTTGTTTTTTTTTTTTTTTAAACTGGCTTTCTGTTGAAAAGTAAAATTTCTAAACTTTTCTTCCCTAAGCATAGCATTAGAGAAGAGTGGCTTTTTGATAATATCTTCTTCCTGTCCAGTTCAGTCCCTGCTACCCATGCCTTACTGTTTTTACAAACTGGGGGTTGTGATCTATTACTAGATCAATTTAGTGAATCACTCCCAGCATAGAAATGAAAGGAAATAAAAGTTTGAATAAAACTCAGTATTGCAAGAGTAAGAATTGCCTCATGAATTTTTGTTTCAGTTTTACATATGTATATATGTAATGAGTTGAAGTGTAAGGTTTTTTTTTTTTATTACTATTATTACAGTTGGGGATCAGAAAGCTTGAAAGCCTATTCAGTTGCCTTCTAAACTCTTAGTATTCTTGTTTCCTTCCCTCCTTTTCTTCCTTCCTCTCTCCTTCCTTCCCTCTCTCCTTTCCTTCTCCCCTTCTTTCCTTTCTTCCTTTTTTAGGTGTATTGTTTTTGATATTTTTAAATAATCTTTTTAAAAAAAGATTTATTTGAGCGAGACAGCAAGAGAGCATGCATGCATGATCACAGGAGCTGGAGGTAGGGCAGAGGGAGAGAGAAATCTCAAGCAGACACCCCTCTGGGCACGGAGCCTGAGGTGGAACTCTATCTCAGGACCCTGAGATCATGACCCGAGCTGCAATCAAGAGTTGCTTAACTGGCTGAAGCACCCAATTGCCCCTGACTGTTTCTCCTAAGGGCTTATCTGCAGATCTCTTCTGAGGACCATATATATACCATTTTTGTGCTCAAACTTTTCTTCATTCATCCAGCCTCTTTTTATAATAAGCCTGTTTCACTCTGACATGTTGCTTTCTCTTTTCTCTTTTGGAGACTTTGAACCTACTCTCTTGTCCTCAAGAGGAGAAGAGGTGAAATCAGATAATTCTTTTTCCTCTTTTACATTTTTATTGAGGTATGGCACACATACAGTAAAATGCACACAATCCTAAGCAAACAGCTCAATGAATTTTGACATCTGATTTCATCCATGTAAGTGTGGATGAAATTCATAGCACATCCCTTCATTCTGTTCCCATTGTTGCACTGTTCTCTCTGTCTCAGTAGTTGAGCCCCCCTCCCCCCCGCCTTAAAAGAATACTTGTGATTACATTTAAGGCCAGCCGGATAATCCAGGATAATCTCCCATCTCAAGATCTTTAGTTTAATCACATCTGCAGAGTTTCTTTGTCACATAAGGTAACATTCACGGATTCTGGGGATTTGGATGTGGACACTTCATTTCTGTTCTTCAGAGAGTCTTCACAACATGAAGATCTGTCGGGTATTTGCTTTTAGATCATTCTCCTTTTTCACATGAAATTAATTTTCCTTGAATACCACAGTGCACATTTGATTCCCTCGCTCAGGCATCTTTGGTGACTGCCCTATTAACCAATGCAATTAACCCGATCTAGATTGACACTGCACTGGTGGTCCTGCATGTTCTGCATTCAGGTTTTGCTCTCTGATTTCCAGGGCAGCAGCGTGCACCTCCTCGTTGTGCTCCCACCATCGCCGGCTCTAGGCTTCTGCAGCCTCCCCTGCCTGCCTGCGGTGCCCTAGACCATCCCTGTGAGGCCTGGTCCCTGAGCAGCATTGTCCTCACCCTCTGTGGTAGTTTCCCATGGCTTCCATACAAACCTCAAGGGAGTAGTCGGGAGGGAACAGCTCTGGGAAAGAGCAGAGAAGCCTTCGTAGGGCAGGGCAGACCTGGTGGAGACAGTGGGCTTGGAGCTCTGCCAGATCAAGCTTGGCAGATCCATCACCATCTGGAATTTGTCTTACCTGGCCTCTTGGAGGTCTTTGGCATCGCTGGAAGCCTTTCCAGTGGGTTCTCCAGAACTAGAAGGCAGTTCTCGGAGGCACCCACACTCAGTCTCCCCCAGCACCATCGAATGCCCTGCCCAGGGCAGCCCCTAGCCGTGATTTCCCTATAGAGCCAGCTTTACTGAGTTGTCTGCCCTCTGGGCTCACTCTCCCTGGCCTCTCCGTGCCCTGCAAGCATGGCTGCCTTCCCAACTGTTTTCTTTTCTTCGTTTGGCTTAATTTCAAGGTTATCTGATAATACTTTTTTTTCCTGCAGTCTCAGTCTTACTTGGAATGGATGCTGGTGGTCTAATCCTGTTAAAATTTGAGTGGTACCCTGGTGTTTTTTTGTACTAAGCATTTGAAGGTGACTAAATTTTCAGCTGTTTTGGTATTTTCAAAGTTATGATATCTTCATCTGGAGTTTTATTATATCCATGAATCTTCATATAACTGGCCAAGTCTGTGACATGCAACCATTTAGTTTAACAGTGACAGCAGTCTGTGGCAAGTTTACTCCATGAGGTACATGCTAATCCTCTCCTGTGACACAGAGACTTTTTTTGAAAAAAAGATTTTATTTATTTAAGGGAGAAAGGGAGGGAGAGAGAGAGAAAAAGAGGGAGAGAGAGAGGGAGGGAGAGAGACAAAGAGAGTGCATGCATGCATGGGAGTGGGTGTGGGGGCAGAGGGACAGGGAGAGAGGGACAAGAAGATTCCGTGCTGAGCATGGAGCCTGGCCAGGGTTCGAGCTCCCAACCCTGAGATGAAATCAAGAGTAGGTTGCCTAACCGACTGAGCCACCCAGGTGCCCCCCATGACGCAGAGACTTTAACAGAATGGGTGAGAATGACTGATGGTTTCAGGCAATTGTGGGTTTGAATTTTATTCTGCCACTGTGCAGCTTTGTGCCCTTAGGGAAGTACTTAGCCTTTTTGAGCTTCAGTTTTGTCATCTGTAAAATGAAAATCATAATTCCTGTTGCGTCATTATCCATGTTGGAGGGATCAAGTGGATAGTGTATGTGCAAATTTCATAGCCCTATCTGGCACCTGAGAAATGCCTAGAAAGTTGTGGCTGCTATTGTTACTTACTTTGCAGGGAAAACTGAGATCCTAGTGATATTAAAGACTGTTTTCAAGCCATCCATCCATAAGATCCTGACTTGCAGGATTTAGGAAACAGATGTGTTTCACACATGTGTGTTCGGTTCATACACATGTGTGTTGGGTAATGCTGTGTTGAATATGTCCATCCTTATAATCTATAATCTATAATTTTTTATTTGGTTTGTGGAGAGAGACACTTGCTATTACAGAGTGGAGGTATGAATTGTGCTAGCTTTGTAAAGCTATAGTTCTCATTAGTTCAAGGCCTCTGCCTCCAAAGTCAATGGGAGGGTAGACTGTAGGGTATGGTTCAATGAGTGTTAAACTCATATTTTTAGGAGTAGTTTCGTGACTGTTAAAGTCTGAGAGCTTTATTCTGTATCGCTTGGCTTATATAATAGAGATGTGATTAAATACATTGTTCTTTGTACTAGGGAAACTTCAATTCATACACTGCCTAACTGGTTTTCAGGTTGAAAAAAGAAACCATAGTAGATGAGCCTTGGAACAGACCCTTGCCCAGAGGCAACAGTTTGGATTAAAATGACTTTCCTTTCATTTCAGTGGAAAAAGAAGGAAGGGGCACAAAGTGGCAGGAATTGGGTAAATTGGGCCACCATCTGATGCTAACTTTGGTTTTATGACTGGACATGGAAGACCTTTTCCATAGTTAATTGGTTCATGAGTTGAAGAATTCCTTATAATAGGGGCTTATGAGGGAGAGAATCTCTCCAATTTAGGTCCTTATAGCAGAAGATGTGGTTAGATGCATGAAGAAACTTCCATGTGGAGTTTTCTGCCTGAATGTAACCTGCATGAGGGTAAGAACCTGGTCACATTTGTTCACATACCTCCAGAGTTTAAAACAGGGCCTGGCCCCTTGTAGGTGCTCAGGACAGATTGGTCAAGTGCATGAATGACCACAGGGAAGGAAGGCAGTGAACTTGGTAGGGTTCACAATACCCTCTGTACCCTCTGCTATTTTTTTCCTGGACTGGCCTTTCCTAGGGGTCAGGGAGTTGTTTGGAAGAGAGATCCATCCATGCTGGGGGCTCAGCACGTGGGGATACCAGCTCTCTGTTGTGCCAGGTGCTGGAGATGAAATGGTACAAAAGATCCTGTCCGGGGTCTTCCTCAGTGTTTGAATTGTTACGGCTTCTAGGTTTCCACAGTGGCTGTGACAAAAAGATATTTTCCTAGAATGACCCTCCTAAAGTACTAAGGAGAACTCTGATTCAGATTTTAGGTGGATCTTCAACCATTGAGCCTAAGTCAGTCTTGAGGATTTTTTTTTTTTAATTGTTCTTGAGAAGCAGCTAGATAAGTGTGTCATTTATTTACATGATTTCCCCTGTCTAAGCAGTTTTTGTGGGCTTCCTGCACTGCTTTCTTTCCCCTGCAGGTGAAGAGTCAGGGCACCCTGCTCCCTCATTTCTTCCAATAAAAGAATGATTCTCAGGGTCCGTGATCTAAAACTAGTAATGATCATCATGATGCAAAGGGGTTGAGAGTGGGTTGATCTTCTTCCCTTCCTCCTTCTCTCCCGTCTTCAAAATGTCGACCCTGTGTCCTCCAATGTTTCCTAAGCACCAAACTGAGATCTTATTCATATGAGTTTCAGCTTTAAAGTCTTTCCTTTTGGTCTTTGGGGCCCAGAGGCCAGGTATGGGTGAGGGAAGGGTGGGAAACGAGGCTTGCCAGGGGATTGAGTAAGTTCATGCGCATACTTGAGAGTTTTTGCCATCCCTGGTTGTGTTGAATTTCTTGAGGGGAAAAGGCCTGCAGTTCTGTTACCCACAGGGAGCAGGAATTGTGGTTGCTGTCAGGCGGGCAGCCAGGAGGATATTTATAGTTCTAGCGAGTGGCTGGGAGCCCACCGTCGTTCTGGATATGCCTCCTGCCTTAAAGTTCCCGGTGTTCTTGAACCGAGCCTGCCCTTGCTGGCCAGACAGTAGTTAATGATAAAGCGGGCGGCTGCAGGATGTGGCGCGCGTGATGGCCTTGGCGGCTTGCAGACTGCAGGTGCTTGTGCTTTGGCTGACCCGAGCTCCTAGCAGAAGAGCAGGTGTCCCCCTCCCTCCCCTGGTCAGGGTTGCGATGATTTCCTGGCCTTTCTCTCCATTGGCTTTGTTGACACAGTGCTGATGGACCACTTGCTAACCAGAGACCACTTTCTCTGTGCCACATGGGCCAGATCATCGTAAGATCTGGGACACCAAAAGAAAATGCAGGTCATGAATTTTTAGCTTCCTTATCTCTCTTTGTATTCAGGTTGGAGGTTCAGACTCACCTTGCAAAAGGGGCAAAATCCGGGGATGCTTTGCATATTTTAGCTCCCATTAGGGCATAAGAACTAGAAGGGATGAGTGAAAGCGGAAGTTCTCCCAGGAAACAACCAGAAATCTGAAAACTTTTTCTTGCTTACATGGTAAGGTGTAACATATGTGTTTGTGTTAACCGGTGAGTGTTCTTAGGATGGAATGACAGTTCATGTGTTAACTTGCATTTGCAAGTGACAGAAAACCCAGACTGGCCTCTGTAAGATGAGAATCTGATGTTTGCTATACTGGGGAGTCTAGAGTAGGACAGGGTTTAGATTTGGGTTGACCCAGGATTCAAGCAGGTGTCCCAGGGACCCTGTTGTTTTTCCCCCAATTCTCCTTTCTTTGCTGCTCCAGGCTCAGTCGTGTTCTCCCTTTGTGGTAGTAAAATGGCTCTGGCATATTCTCCCAGGTTTGAGAATAATGAGAAAATCAAACTTTTCTCACAGGTCCGGCAGAATCCCAAGAGTCACTCTGATTGGACCAGCCTAGGTCACATCCCATCCCACAATGGAATGCCGTGTGTTGATTGGTCTAGTCCCACCGCCCCTAATATTCACTCCGGAAAGGAAGGGGCATAGCCCCAACCCAAGTCAGGGCCTGTAGCTGGAAGTGGGGGCAAACAGTTCCTACAAAATAGTTCTATAAATCACGTATCAGGAGCCTTTGTTACCATGGAAGAGTATTGTTCTGGGACCTCCTGGATTGTTGCTTGATGGTTGCAACCTTGGTTTTCAGGAAGCGCTAAGTTCGTGGCATGTTTTCTAGGTAAGTCTGGCATCCCTTGGAAGCGGAGGGCCAGTGATTTTGCTGATGCCCCGGGGATGCTCACTGCAGGGCATCAAATTACAGTAGGTCTTAATGGATGCCATGCAAGGTAGCTCTATGGTGTGACATTAGCTCAATTAGCTTGCACCGTATGCCATTACATCAAAGATTGTAGCTGGACAGCCATTCTTGACATATGTTTTGTTTGTCCCTGAAAGCACGTGTTCTGTTTCTCTCTGGCCATTCAGATTCATTGTGAGTGACTGTCTCATCAGCTAGAGGCTGGGGAGAGGGGAGGAAAGGCTGCATTTTGGCAGCACTTCAAGCCCGGAGCAGCATCCTGCAGCCAGCACCATAAGCTGTATAATTTGTCCACGGAGGCCTATGCATTATAGAAATGAAAATTCCTTCTCTGACAGCATTCATTGCTTAGCACGCAGCAATTTGGCTGTCAGAAACAGCTGGCCCTGTGGGGTGGGACAATGGAAAGGCAAGAGCAGAGAGAGGCCAGTGCTTACTCAAGTCTCCCACTGGGGGAGGATCAGGTTACTGAGACCATCATTAACTACAGACTGAGAGGGGCTCTAAGGCAAAGCTTCCAGTGAGCAGGAGCCCTTGGCGCAGACGGTGATTTCCCCCCACTTTTGCTGAATGGAACAAAAAGATAAATTAAAAATAAACTGTTAACCATTGCTGACTCTCAGATTTTGGCTTTTCCTAAATGTTCAGTTATGATTGTGTCTTCTGTTTAGTGATGAGCATTTCTGGGGCAGTAAATCCCTTCTAGCCTAAGTGCCTAAGTATGGTTGTTATTGGTGCTTTCTAGAAAACTTGGAAAGGAGAGGGGTGCAGAGCATGAGGCATTGCTTGACAACTGCATATATGAGGTCTGTAACTTTTTAGTTTCTGCTGGTATAGAAGGAATTTGATGAAAAGACCAGCACCGAGGGCCCCTGGAGGCGTGTTTAAGCATGAAGAAAGCGGGTGTGTATTTCCTTCCAGGTCGTGTGCGGGAGACAGAGACTGGACGGAGGAGCTGTGTGGCTTGAACCTGCTCTGCCGTGGGAATCAGCAGTGTGGCTGGCTCTCTGCATTTTCCTGTATTGATTCCATGACTCACGGAGTGATCTAAGCAAAAAGCACATTTAAACTACAGAGGAGACAGCTGTCTGTTACAGGAGGACATATTTTCTGGGTTTAATGGCGCCAGTTTTTTCCTATTAGTTTGTACACTGGAGATGTACTTGCTTGTTAGGTGTCATAAAGGGTCATTATTTTTTTCCATTTTGAAAAAAAATACATTCTTCTAAAGTTCTAAAGAATCATCTTTAAATATTATTCTCGACTTTGATTTCACGACGGAACTTGCCACCCAAGAAAGCAGTAGTAAATTTTTTTCCTTTTTTTTTTTTTTTTAAAGAAAAACCTACATGTCAAAATGGGATTGTTTTCATATAGCCAAGGTCCAGAGGAGGTTTCAAGGAATACAGTAGGCAATAGCTTGCCTCTTGGAAGCAGACAGCATTTTAGATGGAGTGAGTGGCTCTAGATCAGCTGGGCTGTTGGAATTTGGTTGCTGCTCAGTGCGGATGGAACTGTCTCCCCACCCCCCCCACCTCTAAATCTGTTTCCCTTTCATATGATAGAGGCTGAAGTTCCCAGATGTTGTTTGGATTAAAGATGTGCGTGGGGAGGGGGGGAGAAAAAAAAAGCTTTCTTAATGATAATAACAGAGTCAGACTGGCTGGTTCTGTACTGACAGGGAAATGGAGAGATGCAAACCCCATTAATGGTGTGTGCACTGCGTAAGTAGCCAATGAAACAATGTTGTCCTCGCTGGAAGCCGGTCCCAGACTGGCAGCGCTCCGTGCCAACTGCAGGAGACAACAGCTGCCAAGAGGGGCACAAGTATTCCGTCAAGAGTCTGTGTTACATGACTGGCTTCTGGGGCGCGTCTTTTGTTCTCCTCCTCCTCTTCCCTCCTCCTCTTCCTCCCGCCCCCACTTTTGCCCATTTTCCTTGATGAACCCTTCTTAATGCTCGCTGTTCCAGAAATTGAACCACATCTGATTAAAACTTAATGGTTACTCACAGAATGAAGTTGGCTGGTAGTTTCCAAGCCTGTTTGTCTGGGTTAGTTTGAGTTTTTGACAAGAGAAATTGTTAATTTATATAAAGTGTATCCAAGGGTTACGAGCCTTAAAGTTTGATAGTTCTGCTGAAGAACCGGGAGAATAGTCGCTTGTCATTTGAGGTAATGCTGTAGTCCCCCCCCACCCCCACCCCACTGCCAAATCTTTGAATTTCCACTCTCAAAATAAGTGGCAAAAAAAAAAAAAAATTCCCCCCTCCCCGAAGTATCTCATTTTAGAGCGCGACAAAGGCTTGGTTTAGTCCCATTCGTTCTCTGTGTGCTTTCTGAGCCCATTCTCTGAGTGAAGCCTGTCCTCTGACCCTTTCCAGCCAGGCAGGTAGGGCTGCTTGCAGGAGACCTCACTTGAGGGACTTACTAGCTCAAGCCTGGAGGCCAGATGAGCCCCCGACTGTCTCCAGAGAAGGGAAAGAAAGAAAGAAAGAATATTGGAGTAGTGTAAAAAGCAGTCCTGGAAATTCAAAAGAGAGGTGATCCAATGACCTAGTATGGTCTCTATTTCCTGTGACTTTATAATTTAAGTTACTTTGACTTTTTGATTTCTGGTGTGTGACGGGAGGGAGTAGATATTTGAGTGTGGGACGTTCTTATCTAGAGCAGCCAGAATGCTGGTGGTGGTGGTGCAGGGGGTGGGTACCGGGAAGCCTCTGTGGCAGAGGACAGAATCACACTCCCTGGAGTGCAAGCCCTGTGTCAGACACTATGCCGGGGCCAGGAGAGGCAGATCTGATTTTAGGCGCAACCTGTGTTTCCCTTTTGGAAACTCCATGTGAATTATAGGTCTCAAGGCTCCTGGCTGCACATCTCTCCCTCCCAAGCCACTTCCAGGCCTCACCAAGGGGCCTGTGGCCATGCTATCTCTAGCATGGTCTCTTCTCCCTTATGACTCAAGATGGCAAAGGAAGGTTCGTGGGCAAACTGCTTTATATAAAATCTTTACGTTAGGCATTTTTTTTTAAAAAGTATGTGGCCTTTCCTAGTATGATTTTTATTTAGATGGCAAACTCTAGAGATACTGTTCTGAGGAACTAGGATTCCTCAGTGATTAATGTTAGGTATTGAATGGCCTTGAACATGGCATGTTTACACAATTACGCCACCTTGTCTTTTTCTAAATGTCAGACCAGCACTGTGTTAATTTTATGTCTTTAAAAGACTTGGGTGAATTCCAGATGTGACTCTTTGGTTTTCATTTTCAGAGTTTATAGTATAAATGGCTGCATAGTGTTTTTGATAGGTGTTCGTATATGCATCCTTATTGACAAAGAATAGAACCATATATTAAATGAAAGGTGTCATTGGCTGGTTGGTTGGTGATGACTTGCGTTCAGTTTTCTCCTCCCCCTTGGAGCCCTTGAAGGATGGAATCTGCAAAGTTAGTATCAGTGTGAAGTGTTCTCTTGAGTCTATCAATGTACCCTCCTGCTTGAGGGATCCTTGCTTTTACCATTGGTTGTCAGTTCTGCCACGGGACAGAGCTAGATGGCAGTCTGTTCTATCACAAGTCTATTATTTCTGACCGAGGTGAAGGAATTTTGATATACTTTAGAGCTGATTCAGCACCACACTCCCCTGTGCCTTCTGTTATGTCTTCCAGAGTGAGAAATGAACGGATTTCAAAGATAATCCAAAGTAACTAGTTTTTAGTTGTTAAAAGGTAAGAACTATTAAGAAAAGGAAGGAAATTAGTGTCACATAAGATAATGGTTGTAATGGTAACACTGCATCAGCAGTAACGGTTTACCCTTCCACGGTACATATATGACAGGTTCTGTTCTGAGTGCTGGATGTATATTCACTCTCAATCCTAATAAAGTGAGGCAGGCACAACCTTTTTTTTTTTTTTTTTTAATCTTAATTCTGTAGCTCAGGGAAATGAGGCCCATTAAGTTATGCCTCCAAGGCTGACAAGACTGAATTGCAGGGCCTGGATTCTAACTTAGGCCATCTGGACTCAGTTCTGAGTTTTAGCTGCAGTTAGGGTAGGAAGAAGATATGGTGCGGGTAGGGTGTGGTGTGCTGGTCATTTCCTAGAAAACATAATTAGGACCTGCATTAATAGTTGCATTTTTAATATATATGGATTAAATATATACTTATACCATATGTATCCATAAATCATATTGTATTTGAGAAATGACAAATTTGGGTGTGAGATACTTGGTTCCCTTACCATTCTTGATGTTTGATGTACAAAATAAGCCTATGGTTGGGAACCACTTTCTCCCTTGAGAAAGAGCATATTCGTATACAGAAATTTTGAAAGCTTTTCCCAAATCTGACACGTTACTTCCGTGGAATATTCATAATTATTTGCCCTTTTTCCCCCTTAATTACCTTATATATTGGATCTTGTCATTGTCAAAGGCCTTAAGGGTTGAGTATAACTCTGAAGTAGAGGTGAAAGTATTTTGTGTGTGTGTATGTGTGTGTGTGCATGCGCGTGTGTGGTAGGAAAAGTCATACAAAATTATATTTAAAGTAGCTTCTAAACATGTATTTGGCCTTCTCTTCATATGTCCAAAGTGAAGTATGATAGAAAGACACCTTGTGGTTGTGTTAAATCAGTCTAAATTTGGTTGTAAGTTCTTTTTCTTTCTTTTTTTTTAAAGATTTTATTTATTTATTTGACAGAAAGAAACACAGCTAGAGAGGGAACACAAGCAGAGGAAGTGGGAGAGGGAGAAGCAGGCTTCCCACCAAGCAGGGAGCCCGATGTGGGGCTCAATCCTGGGACTCCGGGAATATGACTTGAGCCAAAGGCAGATGCTCAATGACTGAGCCACCCAGGCGCCCCATAAATTTGATTGTAAGTTCTAGGAGACTCAGGTGAATTTATGCTAGAATGTGTTGTTTCAATATAAACCTGACTGCATCACAATGCTGATAGAAACAAAAAATTGCTGCTCATGAAACAACTAACATTTTATTAAAAAGAAATTATTACCCAAGAGTTCCCTCTGTATACTTAAGGCTTTCAAAATTAAAGCTAGCAGAAGCTAGCTTTTCCTTCCTGCCAATTTTAGAAAATGAGCCATCCTAAAACTTAGAGAACATTATCATTTCCCTCTGGGATCTAAAAAAGTAAGAAAGCAAAATCAGGGAGACAAATATTTATAAAATGGACCGGAGTTTAGTGACCTGAAACTCAGCAGAATTTTTCTCAGAATTGTTGACAGTGTGAATGGTAAACAGAGGCAGTTGCTCATGTTTTATTTCTTTTTAATTCTGTGTTGTGCTTTTGGGCTCCTGTCATCTCATTGAAAGAATCCCAGCTCAGTGATATTCAGCTCACTCTCCAGTTCCACAGCGAGCAAATCTTTGGGTGCTTTCAGGCGTTTTCATGTGCAGCTGAGGAAAACGACTTTGTTAATCTGTTGGTCTCTCAAAGATCTTTGACTACGAGAATTTAGTTGACTCTAGTGTAGCTTCTACCTGGGGGAGCGCAGAGCTGACAGCTTGCTAGGCTTTTTAGCTCTTCGTGAATTGTTTTTCCAGCTTAGAAACCTATGTGGCATAAAGTTAATAAGTTTTTAAATGTGTGTGTGTGTGTGTGTGTGTGTGTGTGTGTGTGTGTGTGTGTATACACACGTACATAAATACACACATATAGAGTACATATATTGAAGGGCTTAGTTACTTGATCAACTAGAACACATTTTAAGTGAGAATGGGGTTATTAAAATCACTATGAAGAATTAATCTCACATTAGAAATTCTGGCCCAGTTGGGAATTTGGGTTATTGATGGTAAATATAGATTGCTCGGATTCATTGTCAGGTAGGTTGTTTCTTAAGAGTTGCAGTATCATAAATGATCGAAAAGCTGATGTTTCAACTTGTGCTGATGTCAATTAAATCACAGGTGTGGAATCTTGAGGTTGTGATGAAAAGTCTCCTAACACAATCAACTTCAGGCATGTTTTATTATATAGAATCAATCTATAAAAAATGAATCCTGATGCAAAACTATGTGTTCTAATTAATAGCAGTCTGAATCAAGAGTCTATAATTCCGTTAGTGGACTGAATGCTTAATGACTTTTGAGGTGATTAAAAGTATAGAAAATGACTGTTTTGTGGTTACTCATATAAAATGACTTGAGGAAGGAATCCAGAAATATAGGTGTCATAGATAATATAGTTTGATAATAGCACATGCTTCTGGGAACAGGCCTAGCTTAGCCTTCTACCTCACATCACTCTGACCTCAAAGCATCACTGGAACCCAAAAGAGGATTCCAGAGAGGTTTTCCCTGATTCTAGGTAGGCTGGCCTCGGTCTCTACTCCTCACTTGCCCCATCTTTCCTGCTTCTGCATCTTTCCTTTGGTTTTCTTCCACCAGCGGACATGTCCTATCTGAGAGCCCCTTCCATTATATTTTTTTGCCATTTACCATCAGTCTGAGTGGACAGGTTCTGCCCATCTGATAGGTAGGTGGGGATGGGGGCTCAGATGGCAGCATGCTCAAGATTCCAGAACCTAGGAAATGACAGACCTAGGTTCAGTTCCCCAAACTGAATGGTGCAATTCCAAAGCTTTAGCTCTTTGAATAAAAATGAAGTGGGAGACACAGTATGTCTGTGTAATTAACAGCACAGCATACACTCAGGATCTGAAGCTGTACAGGAAAAGGCCAAAGAGCTTTCAGACTGATTTTTTTTTTTCAAAACCGTTTTCTTGAGTTTGTTCATATACTGTAACATCCCCCCTTTCATGGTGTGCGATCCAGTGGCTTTGAGTAAATCCACCGCATTGCGCACCTGTCACCTTTCCAATGTTAGGCCATTTCATCACCCCAAAAAGAAACCATCATCATGTAAGAGTGATGTTAGAGCTAAGAGCATTGAAGTAGGAGCTGAAGGTCAGGCTCCCAGTCATCCCTGTGCACTGAGTGAGGATAGAAGCCCAGCTCCCAGACCAGTTCCCCCAGTGGGCACCAGTGTTTGTTAACTCTGTCACAGAAACCTTCAGAACAGTAAATTCTAAACCTGTTTTAGTTTATGTATGTATGTATGTATGTATGTATGTATGTATTTTAAAGATTTTATTTATTTGACAGAGGGAAACACAGCTAGAGAGGGAACACAAGCAGGGGGAGTGAGAAAGGGAGAAGCAGGCTTCCCTCTGAGCAGGGAACCTGATGGCGTGGGGGCTGGGTGGGGTTGTGGCTGGAGCTCCATGTGGAGCTCCATCCTGGGACTCCAGGACCATGACCTGAGCCAAAGGCAGATGCTTAATGATTGAGCCACCCAGGCGCCCCTAAACCTGTTTGTTTGGTTTTTTTTAAACCCATGTCCAATTTTGATAAGTTATTTCACATTCTTCCCATTTGCAATAAGAAACAGCAGGATTTAAATTTTTTTGCAGGGGCACCTGGGTAGTTCAGTTGGTTAAGTGTCTGCCTTTGTGATGGCTCATGACCCCAGGATCCTGGGATCAAGCCCTGCATTGGGCTCCCAGCTCCGGGAGAGTCTGTTTCTCTGTCTGCCTCGGACCCTCCCCAACGCTCCTGTTTTCACTTGAACTCATGCTCTCCCTCTCTCTGAAATGAATAAATAAACTTTTAAAATATGTTAAAAATTTTTTTTCTCAAACACATAACTTATTTAGGTCTTTGATTTTTCTAAAATATATCTGCCCCCCATTCTTTTGATTGGAGAATCATCTGCATCTCCAGACTTCTAGGTCATTTTCATTGCAGGTTTGCTTGAACATATTCAGTGAATCAATACAGTCATGATTTAAACTGACTCATGCATTAAGCAATTTCTTGTGTAAACTTAAAGTGATCCCAGCAAATGAGTACTACTTACAGGCACGTTTATTCCTTGGATCTTCCTTCTCCTTTCCTTAATATTCTGCTTTGGCCATTTCCTCCTTTCCGTTACCTTCTTTACGCTTATTAAATTAAGCTCAGTTACATTTTATAGCAATTTATGTATGTCTTCTTTTCTTCCTGCTGTGTGGTATAAAAAGGTTGGGGCTGGGAAAATGGGTAATGGGGTAGGGAATAATCTTTATAAAGAGGATAGCATTGTCATGGTAAGAAGAACTCATCTTTTGGCCACTCTGGCCTAGTGCCTTGACTGGAGACATCTGGAAGGAGGCCAGGGAGTGGGAGCCTTGCCTTGAGAACTGTTCCAGGGCCTGGCTCTAAGGAACTGTCTTGGGAATAATTTTCTGGGAAAAAAAAAACTGAATGTTTTTCTTATAAGATGAAGCATCTTACTTCTTACATTTTACTGACAGCATCTTAGTTTCCAGTAATATTACAGTGTTAGTGTGGTATTCAACTGCTGTTCTCAAGTTACCTTTCTATATATATAATTTAGAAAAAAGACTATGTTTTAAAGTATTAGAGTAGGGAATACTTCCCTGTATAGATATATATGTAAGTCGGTAGGAAACTATGGTTTAGTGTATATAGTTAGTTTACACTTTGTCTTTTTGTATGAAAGAAGAAACACTTTAGTTCTCAGTTTCTGTAATTTAGAATTTGGGGATTTTTTTTGCCTTGAATTAAAAACCATGACAACACTAAAAGTGGATGCTGGTAGGCCTACCTCCTTTTTTTTCCCCATTAGCATAATTATGTCTCAATTTTTATTGTTCATATTTCCTTTGGAGAATCCCTCTTATGCTTTGAATCCATTATCAGGGTTCACCCATTCATCTATCAACATTTATTAAGAGCTTCTTACTTATAAGAGTGTCCCTGATGTTTTGGAGATGAAAAAATACTCCTTATTTTCAAGGAATCACAGACTCACTAGGCAGTGAAATTAAAAAAAAAAAAGCACTTTTTAGATGCCATTATAATTAAGTTTGGGAATAGCAGATGAGGGCGCGTGTACCTCAGACAAGGTGTGGGCATGGGGGCAGGGAAGGCTTCTTTCAGGAGGTGATCTGTGAGCTGGTCTTGAAGCATAGGGGGACAAGGGTAAAGGCAGGAGGTGAATAAGACTTTGTTGTCTTCAGGGTGCTGTATGGTGTAGTTAGTATCAGAGCATGTATAGGGTGATAATTGGATGAGGTTGGAGAGGTCTCAGGCCAGGTCCTGGAAATCAGGAATCTGCTTATGCTGAGGAGAGCTATTGACTATTAAGTAGAGGAGAGACAGCTCAGTGGGCGTTGATTGCACTGTTGGCCGGTACCCAGAGGAGCTCACCAAGAGACCAGAAGAGCTGGAACAGAGGCAGTGGTGGGGTTTGTAAGGTGAACCCCTTGGTTTCCAACTTTGTCATCAAGGTTCATTGGTGGTTCCATTGCATGAGATAGGACCTAAAGGAAGACTGGCAGATTGGGGTGGTGGCTGAAGTGGACATGCTGACTTTAGTTTTGTTAATCCAGATTCCTCGTCTTGGGAACTGGGCATTTTCTCATGCCCCTCG
>PITA01010509.1:53995-71852 GCA_004023965.1 Spilogale gracilis
TTTTTTTTTTTTTTTTTTTTTTTTTTTTTTTTTTTTTTTTTTTTTTTTTTTTTTTTTTTTTTTTTTTTTTTTTTTTTTTTTTTTTTTTTTTTTTTTTTTTTTTTTTTTTTTTTTTTTTTTTTTTTTCCCCCAAGGTTTAAAAAAAAAAAAAAGGTGCTGTTTTTTGAAAGGAGTAAATTCTTCAGTGTTTTGTGTGACTTATTTGAATGGAAAAGTTTGGTTCTAATAAAAATTTCCTCTTCCTTTGGCAAATGTTGATGTTTTTAAAGTCTTCCTAAAGGAAAGGGGAGCTTGGGTGGCTTTTTGTTTTTTGTTAGTTATCTAGAGCCCCTTCCCTTCCGCTCCGTGCTCCCTCCCCATTGTTTTATGAGCCTTTGAACTAGTTCTATCTACAACTGAGAATGGGGGTTGAAAGTGGACCTAAACCATATCATTTTTGGGTGGGACACATAAGAAACTGGTTTCTCTGGTGCAATAGGGTATCTCTCTCTAGGAGGAATGAGGGTCTGAGACTTTAATTCTGTACTTGTGTACTGTTCCAATGTCTTTCGCTTTTAACCAAGTATATGTAATTAATATACGCAAAGCCATTGTTTTTCGTTTGTTTTTGTAATTGGCTGGAGTCCATGGTATATGGCTTTTGAAAGAACTTGATTTTGAAATTTACCAGCTGCAGATCTTACTGAGTTTTGTGTCATTTAGAAAAATATTTAAAGGCCAGCACGGATCTCTGACCTCGGCATACTGCGTGTCATTGTTTTTCAGCCCTTTCCATATTTGCTTCAGTTGTAAATTGGCCTTAGTTTTGCAGTCCCCATGGAAAGGCTTGTCAACTGTGCACTTCCTTCAGCCAGCACGTTCACAACTGCAGAATTTTCTTCTGCTCAGCTGGTTTTCCTTCTTTCCCTCTACAGCCCTGAGCCGCTTGGGAGCTTCACATCACCAGAGCAGAACTACTGGAAAACTTCTTATGACTCCAGGAGCGCCTCCCTCTGCCTTAGTCTCCAGTGAACGGTGAATGGTGAAGGAGAGAGCCTAGCTCTAGAGGACAGAGCACACCGCCTGGGGGACTGTGGGAAGACATGACGGGGCACCCGCTCTAAGGTAGCTGAGTCAGCTTACCCACGAGCTCTCCGAGCACCGCTGCCAGAGCCAGCCCTAGACCCATTTCAACAAATCACCTCTTTTAATGCTCTTTGGCAGAGATCAAATCTAACACGGTAAATTCTTAGCCACAGTGATTATTTTGTTGGTTTATAGAAAGTATAAAAAGAGTAGGACTCTAGCCTAATTATTCTTAGTTCTTATGTTGCCTTGAAGGTGGGCTTCTCTCTCTCTCTTTTTTGGGTGGAGCTGCCTAGTTATTTTTTACCATTGGCCAGTTTATTTAAAAACTATCAGTAAATGTAAACTACTTCTGCCGTTCTTTTCTCCTTATAGGGCCACTTTTTTTTTTTCCTTCAAAGATTTTATTTATTTATTTGAGAGCAATGGAGAGCAGGAGCAGGAGGATGGGCAGAGGCAGAGGGAGAATCAGACTCCCTGCTGAGCACTGAGACCCATGAGGCTCAGTCCCAGGACCCTGAGATCACCACCCGAGGCAAAGCCCCCTGCTTAACTAAATGAACCACCCAGACGCCCCTTGATTATTTAATTTCAAATAGTACAAAACAGTATAAAATGCAGACCTATAAACAGGTAAAATTTCCTCCTTGCCTTCCTCTTTTACCCATTGTTACTAATTTGGAACACATAGTTTTCTACACACAAATCTTACCGTATTACATATAAAATCTGCATATTAAGTATGTTTAAAAATTGACGAACATGACTACACATTTTGTTTTATAACTTGCTTTTTCCTTTCACTCGATAAGCTGGGGACATTTTCCCTTTTAAGCAGAATCTCAGTCTAAATAATGACTGCTTAGTGTTCCTTATAAGGCTGTAACATAATAACTAGTCCTCAAGTGAGGGGTTAGCCTATAATTTAAAGGGGGATGCGGGGGGAGGAGACCTTTCACATGAGAGAGAAAACAAAAGCCACGGCTGTTGACATTGGACTTTTAGTCTTGATGATGTGAGTTTTTATTTTCCGAGGCACGTGATGCACAGCTTTGGGCTGTTGCCGAGGTGTCAGTTATGTCTGATTTTCATCTTCCGGGTGCCTGGAAGGAACTTCTTTGGCACTAGGCTGTGTTAATATATTCGTATAGTTGTTGGTTCTGGCTGCCATCCTTGGAGCCTTTTGAGAGATGTTTATGCCCATTTCAGGTGCCATGAGGTTGAATTAGTTTTAAGATGAAGTAAGGAATAACAGGGATGGAATTAAGAGACTGACTTGATTTTGCATATATATTTATTTGATGGAGGAAGAGATGGTGATGTCTGTTAATTGCTAACCCTGTGATTCTTAATCATGAAACAGGGTTAGAATGGTTCCACTCAGTAGTTCCCTAGTGTGTTTGACAGTGAGAATCGCCAGAGGAGTTTTCAGATATCTGGGGTTGGGGGGGTGAGTATTTTATTTTTGTTTCTTTATAAAATATTTATTTTTAGGAAGGTGATATAATCACTGCTTGTAAGATTAAAAAGGCAAAAAAGAGTGAAAAGAATAAGTTTTACCCCTCCCATCTCCCAAGCACCCAGCTGTTCTTAGAGTCGGCCACTGTTACCAATTATTTGTGTATTCTATTGGAGATTTCAGATTTCATATATAATATACCAGCATATAACCTATAGATTATTGCAGTTTCTTATGTGTTAGTTTAAAAATTTTATTTATTTATTTGACAGAGAGAGAGAGAGTGCAAGAGAATATGAGCAGGGGGAGGGATAGAGGGAGAAGCAGTCTCCCTGTTGAGCAGGGAGTCTGAGATGGGGCTGGATCCCAGGACCCCAGGATCATGACCTGGGCTGAAGGCAGACACTGAACCGACTGAGCCACCCAGGCGCCCCAAAGTTTTAGTTTTCAACAGCAGTGGATGAGAACACTGCTTCCTCATACCTTTGCTAATCACAGTATGATCGTCAAAGCTGTTTTACTTTGACAAATGGCTAGGTGAAAAATGATAGTTTAATGTAGCTTTAATTTACATTTTTATTTTCATTGACACTGAGCATCTTTTCATAATTTTAAAGACCATTTGTATTTCCTGTTGTGTTCCCCTGTGTTTGTGTCCTTAGTCTGTTTTCCCATTGGGTTATTAATCTTTATATTATCATTTTAGAGGCACTCCTGTGCATTAACAAAATGAAGTGTGATAAATGATATTTATATGTTGTTATTTGTACAAAAATAAGAATTATTTTGCCATGCAGAAGTGTGATAAGTGTTATTTATAAGTTGTTATTTGTATAAAAATAAGAATTATTTTGCTGTGCAGATTATTTAAGAATTAATACACTTAAATTTACCAATTTATTCATTCAGCAGCTACTTATGGAATGCTTCTTATGTATTAGGCACTTGTTCTAGGCAGTAGTATATATAATAGTGAAGAAAACCAATCCCAATTCTTGTTCCATGGAACTTACAGTGTAGTGGAATAGACAGTCAATAACAGATGTTCACAAGGATTTATAGAGCTAAACAGATAAACTTTCTGTGGCTAAAAACCTATGTCATTGTTCCTTGGATGTCGTGCTGTGGTTAGGTTTTCAGGTTTAAATCTTTGATCCATCTGGAATATTAGGGATGAATCCAACTTAATTTTTCTCTAGATGCTCTAATTATTAGGTTAAGGCTGAGTTGCTATAACCAAGGGATATGCTGTGGTTCAAAGAACATAGAAGTTGATTTTTTCTCTCACTTAACAGTCCCCGTGTGAGCAGACTAGGTCAGCAGAACCTCCCAGAACCACTAGTTATTGAGACTTATGTTCCTTCTGTTCAGTTGTCACTGCAGCTGTCTGCATAGTCTGAGACGGCTGCACCGTATCTGGGCCCCCTCCATGTGAAGGACAAAGGAGAAAGTCCAAGGCAAGTGGTCAGAAGTTAGACACACACCACTTCTACTTCCCTTGGTGAGAACTTAGTCTTAGGGCACATCTAGCTGCAAGGGAGATTGGGGAGTGCAGTCTCTGCCAGTCAGCCTGTACCCAAGAAGCAGCCAAGAAGGAATTTTAGTGGAAAATCAATGGTCTGATTTAGGCTAATCGTTCCAATTTTACTGAATAGTCCCAACTGTTCTTTGATTTCTTTTATATTATACATTCTTGTATGCACTTTGGTCTATTTCAGGGATATACATTCAGTTTCATTGATCTCTCTGCCTATACGTGTACCAGGATCACAGTGTTTGAACTCTTGGAGCTTATGTGTGTTTTACCTTGTGATGGGGGTAGTTCAATTTTGCAAGTTTATTTTGCATATTTATTTTAAGTTTCCTTTGACAGAATTTCAAAGTTCCATTTTACAGAATATTCATGTCTATTTTTATGTGTGAGGTTTTTTAAAAAACAAAGAACTTTAAATTATCATATCTGTTCACCAATCCTCCCCTCTAAGAAGAAAACCTGTTAATGTTATGATTGGGGTTGTGTTATATGTATAGATATTTTGCAAGTGCTCACATCTTTATGATGTCACTTTTTCTCGTTGGAGGATAATGTTGCACAGTGTTTGGGAAACATTGATCTGGACTCTACAATCTTTCTATGTCCTCCACCCATGAAACATATAATTGAAGGAAGAGGGAGAAGGACCAACTTATCATAAGCTATTATGTTAATTTTATTTAGTACTTGATTTCATTTTTTAAAAAAAATTTATTTATTTGACAGAGAGAAACACAGTGAGAGAGGGAACACAAGCAGGGGGAGTGAGAGAGGGAGAAGCAGGCTTCCTATGGAGCAGGGAGCCTGAAACAGGGCTCTGTCCTGAGACTCCAGGATCATGACCTGAGCTGAAGGCAGACGCTTAACGACTGAGCCACCTAGGTGCCCCAATGCTTGATTTCTAATTATGACTAGGTAACCAATGCCTATTTCTCTATTACAAAGGAATAAACTTGGAACTTGAAAAACAGTTTACCTATTTGGAGATAAAAAATAATTGGGCGCCTGGGTGACTCGGTTAAAGCCTCTGCCTTCAGCTCAGGTCATGATCTCAGGGTCCTGGGATCAAGGCCTCCATCGGGCTCTCCACTCAGCAGGGAGCCTGCTTCCTCCTCTCTCTCTCTGCCTGCCTCTCTGCGTACTTGTGATCTCTCTCTCTGTCAAATAAATAAATAAAATCTTAAAGAAAAATAGTTGATATTTCATGCGATGCCTGGGTGGCTCAGTCGTGAAGCGTCTGCCTTCAGCTCATCATGATCCCAGCGTCCTGGGATTGGGTCCTGCATTGGAGTCTGCTTCTCTGTCTGCCTGCTGCACCCCTTGCTTGTGTTTTTCTCCCTCTCTGACAAATAAATAAATAAAATCTTAAAAAAATAATTGATATTTCAGAAGTTTATTACAAAAACTTATTTATGACACAGATCTCGGCAGATTTTTGCATGTACATGATTCACAGTTCTGTTATTTCCTCTGTGTGTGTGTGTGTCTGTTAGTCTGCACCTTTTTTTTTTAACAGTGTACATTCTGTTTTTATCCTCTTTATTGTAAAATAGGACACAGACACAGACATCCGAACAAAGCATATGTAGCTTAGTTAATTATTATAAGGTGAGTACTTTTTGTGATCACTACACAGATCAGGAGACAGAATATGAGCAGTCTCCCTCGAGCCCTGATGTGTCCCAATGCAGACTTAGCCTCTCTCCTCCTCCAGAAGTAGCCACTGCTTTCTTGACATCCATAGTAATTGCTCTGTTGTCTTTCTTTATGGTTTTATCACCATGTATGCATACCTAGCCACTGTACTTTCTTATGTCTTACTGAGTCTCTTCAACATCAGATTCTCCCTGCAGCCCTTTCCTTTCCTTATAGTTTGTCTGTTGAAGAACACACCCATGTGACCTCTAATTTCCTACTGGCTGGATTTGGGGATTGCAACCTCATGGTTCAATTCAATTTGTTCTTTTTCTTTTTGTGGGAAATAGTATTTTAACATCATTTTCTGGGCACCAGCCATGCTTATTGATGCTGGGTAGTTCATTGTTTCTAGGCCTTTTAGTGGACAGAGGACAACTACATATAAAATATTTCACGAGTTCATACTGATACTTCCAGTTCGAAATCAGGTGGTAAGGTTCTTACTTAGCTTTCTCTGTTATTAGCTGTATTTCACATGGAGAATTCTGGTTCTCCAAAATAGCCAGAGATGATAAAATTCGAATGTACCCCCAGTAACTTGTTAGCTTTTTCCACGTTATACACAGAGTATTCTCAATACCGCCACAATCCTAACACTGAACCACTTGTTATAATAACTGAAAAGCAATGAAAACAACTTCTTATTAGTATGCTGTTCCTCTTCTCCCTGCAATTTTTTTTGGTGTGTGTGTGTGGGGCTAATGTATGGGAGATGTTTATAGTTGAAAATTGGGCAAATTTAAACACTGATTAGCTTTTAGATGATTTTGGAGGAGGAATACTTTTAATTTTGTTAGGTGAGATGTTGATTTTATAGTTGTATTTAAGAAAAGTCCTTATTTGTGAGAGAATTTGTGGGTGAAGTGATGTGACATCTGGGATGCTCATTAAAATACCTCAGGAAAAAATGGGCAGAATAGAGGAAATAAGATGGCTTATTTTTCAAACTGGGTGGTAGGATGGTATTTTATAATTAAAACTGTGAGGTCAAAATAGGGTTTTTAAAAAAATACAATTTCTATGTGACTTGAAATATCTGTAATACGATTTTTTAAAATTTTTATAAACAGTGGAAAGACAAGGACATATGGTAGGAGAAGAAGGTAATAAGGATTTGATGGGGTGGGGGAGGAGTGGATATGAGTAAAGAACAGGTGATTGCATTCTCTGCCTGGTGGTTCAGGCTCAGCACAGTGGTCTTATAGCTAAGGAATTGGGTACCATCTTGAATGAAGAGTGAACTGAGATGTGAGCCTATGTGGGAAACCAAGATTTGAGGGATGAGTGGCAGAAGAGGAAGACTCCATCCAAGGAAACTGAGAAGATCCAAACCGTAAAAGTAAAGCTCCAGAGAGAGTGGAGCTGAGCTTCTGAATCCCAACCAGGGAGGAACCCAGGGGTAGAAGGGGGTCATCAGTATGGCCATACTGCAGAATGGGCAAGTGAGCCCACCCTCAGCATTCTCAGAACCATCTCAATTGCTGTGGGTTTGGGGGTTCCTAGGCCCCATCTCAGGTCAGTCAAATCAAAATCTTGGTTTGAGGCTTGAGAGTCCATGTTTTGAAGAAGCTCCCTTACAGATCCAAAGAGCTATTTTGGTGATGGACTGGATAGAGGAGAGGGAGGATATGGAAGGGCCTGTATAGATTCTAGAGAGTTTTCTTTGAAGGATGAAGAGGGTAGATGTCGGAGGACTAGAGGCTGAGGCTGGTGGCAGTTGTTGAAATAGCTGTCCCGTATAATAATGTGAGAGGTTTGCCTGTAAATACGGACAACGTGAATGGTTTCCCAGCAAGATAACTGAGTAGTCAGGCTAAGCATGGGCCCTCCACTACCAGAGAGATGATTTTTTTGGCAAGAACTGGGTTTGATAGTTCAGGGAAAGCTTGGAAATCATCATCATGGATTAGATACTCATTTTGTTTGTTATTATTTTGAATTACATATTAAAAGAGGAGAGGATCCCATGTGTTTTCAGTGCCTTTGCTTCTCACGTTCTGATGGGTCTTTGGGCCTGTCCCTGAGGAACAAGGAAGGAATGGGGTCTGCAGGGCTGATAGGCACTTTTTTCTCTTATTCAGTGCTCCCTTGGCCCCTTTTCATATTCTCTATTTTCCTTTTCTTGGTTTCCTTTCCCTCATGTTTAGGTGGGACCCTCATACACATAGAACTTCTAACAAATGTTGCCTGGTAGGGGGTAGTTTTTTTCAGTGATTTGCTCTGGTTCGATTGGAGGGAATTCTACATTTCATGATTTCATCATCAGTCTTTGAAAGTTGTGGAGAGGGGACTGAGGTGAGAATCCTGTTCCCCCTGTTTTCCTCTGCCTTAGGGTCTTTGTTTTGTTTTTAATAACAGATTGGGCTCCTCATTTTGCACTGTAAGCTTTCTACCCCAGAGTACTTGGGGGCATCAGCCATTTCCTGGATTTCGTTTCGTTCTCCCCACATACTAGAGCACATTTATTTTTACTTTTAACTTGCCATTAATTTCTTACTTAGGCCAGTTGAGTGTTTGGGTTGGGCAGGTGGTTTTTCAGTTACATCAGCTTTCTGGTCTTTCTTTCTAGCTTGTATGCAGTATCTTCCCCAGCCTCATTTCCCCTTCTCCTTGTTTTCTGTTGTGGCTACCTCAATGTTAACCCGTTCAACTTGTACACTGACCCTGTGGACACAGTTCATTTTCTTTCTCATGATCATATTTATACTTTTGATGGATATATTTAAATGAACAGCTGTGCATTTGTTGAGTCATACCACAATTATCTGATTCTGCTTTAGCTGCTCGACTGGCAAAAGCACATTTCAAGCTAAGTTGTCAGAGAATTCCATTAATCACATTCTAGTTGGGGGAAGGGAGAGGAGAAAGACTGACCACTAAGAAAAGTCTTTTGAAAGATTGTTAGTTATTCCATTATTTTAGAGTAGATGGAGAAAGTTGTTCTTTGAGGTGTCACCTGAAGAAACTTTATAAAGATGTAAATAACTATAAAGATTTAATGATAACAGACTTGAAGGTAAAATTCCCTGGGCTCATTGAGGTGGATAAAGTTAGTAGCTAGTGCTGGTCTATTTAAATAGATAAAAGGGTCTTCTAAAAGTGTTCTCTCTCTAAAGACCAGTGTTCTTGATTAAGGATTTCTTGAATTCCTTGGCATAGTATTTTGTTTTAAGCCTCCTGGACAGATAACATATGATACAGAAGATGTTACAACTTTCTTTTTGTTCAAATTATTAATTGCTAATTGTAACTCTGATTGAGTCTTTGGCTTCCACCAGCCAGATCTGTTTTTCTCTTGACACTTCCTTGGGGTTCTTTCTGAAGGTTATTAATAGGCATGGAAGCATGGCTTTCCAAATAGCATCAATAACTGTGAGAAGACTGGGAGTGGGAGGAGGAGATAATATGTCAATTTCTGACTTGTAGAAGATGTATTTTCAAGCTACAGAAGCTGTCTCAGAGGTCGCTTGGGATGGCTCTGGGCAGATCAGCTGGTGTCTGCAACTAGAGATCCATGCAGTCCTTTCCAAATGGGATATTGTCCACCAGGGAGTTGTCTGGTATACCCGGAGTCTGCCAGCCGTCTTTTGGTTTGGCTACTTTTCTTGGATGACACACTTGAAAACTGAAATCCAAGTTACAAATGGTATCTTTTAATTTATCTCAAATACCTGGTTGCTACTATATTAAATTGATGATGAGATGCATTCCACTCCCCACCCCCGTCATTTCTTTGCCAGCCTGTATACAGTTCCTTAAACCTCACTTTCCTCTCCCCACCTAATTCCAAGTGTAACATAGACTAGGAAGTTCAAGTTAATGTGTTTTAATTTATATGGAGTGCCTAGTATGTGCCAGGAATGGTGATGTAGCCATGAGCTAGGTAGAATTTTTACTCTCATGCTACTTTTATTTCGATGTGTGGGGAAGGAGGAGTCGGTGGGGGGGAGAACATAATAAAAATCAATGAACTAATAAATCAGCAACAGATTTCACAGTGTTAAGTGCTATCAAGAAGATAATGGCAGGGTAATATAATGTAGGGGTGGGGGTGGGAAGGTCTGAGCAGGAATGGGCTTGAGTGTGTAGGTAGTGTGGATGAGAAAGAAGGCTTCTGTCAAGCAAACCATATAAAGGGTGGTTTTTTGTCTTGTTGTTTTTAAATACCTTCACAGAAATACGCTCTAGTTTCTTCCATTAATAGAAAAAAAAAAAAGAGCGAGAAAGATACCTCCCTGCTGCTTACATCTTTTTTATTTCATCCCCCTCCCCCACCCGCCTTTAAATTACTATACGTTAATCATATTAGTCTTAAAATTGGGACAGTTGTGTCAGATGGTAGGTCCCTGAGACACCATTTATCTGGTAATGGGAGGGGTAGAAAGGTCCACACTGTTAGATGACAGGGGAGACTTCAGGCATAGTTAGAAATGGGAAGACGGGGCCGAGGTAGCATCTGACTTAGGACTTAGGGAGGAAGTGGGATTTTAGGTGGACTCCAGAGTTGGGCATCCATGAGTTGTGGAGGTGGGGAATAACAGGGTCCTTCCTACCACTAGGGGGAAAAAAAAATTTGTCCCGGGCACAGTTTGTGAATTGGAGGGAGAAGCATGAACCCCGAGCTGCCCAGGAGAATATAACAAACCAGCTGGGAAATGATGGGGTCCTATCAGTTGAAACAAAGCAGGAGAGCCACAGCTATTTGATACAGAGGGAATGAAGTGGAAGATGAGGGACAGTTTCCATCTAGTCAAGCATGTCAAAATAAAACCTTTCTTCAGATACCAGTACGAATTGCAGTGGGCGATCACATCAGAATCTCAGAAGCTTTGCTTAGTTGTCATCTGTAGATTGGGGAAGGGTGCCGCAAAGTCAGTTTCATCCTGTACACAACAATTAAAATACATTGACTGGGGATTCTTTGGTTCTCACAAGCGAACCTAACTTAAACCTTTCACTTATTTTCATTCAATTAAGCCTCATCTCCCCTCCATCCCCCCCCTCCCCTTTACAGATTATATTGTTCTTTTCCCCTCCTTTCCAAGCCATATCTTGGGTCCATCTGTCACAGCTGGAATGTTTGTAGGGTAACTCTTTCAGTCGAAACCCTTTCTTTCCCGAAATAATCTGTAATTATTTCCTCTAACTACAGGATTAACTGATCCAGGGGCTGGGTTTCAGTTCTATAGGACTTGTCCAAGAAGCTATTTGTATTCATCTATCGTGGAAGATCAAATTACATGCTAATATTCTGAAAGTAACACTCCACCAGAAACCCTCCAGCAGCAGTGAAGTCTATATAAAACCAAACCTGGCAGCTTACACACTGTCGGTTCAGACACAGCGTGGTGTTAAAAATATTTCCCAGGTCATTTGTGAACTGGAGAAAAGACCCTGACTTATATGGTATGATGGCTTTGGTTTAGCCTTTTTTTTTTCCCGGCTGTAACTGACAGCTCATGTCTCTTTCACCCCGTTCCACAGAGCCAGGTAGTTTGGAGCAAGCTGCCCCTGGGTTATCTCTCTGCCTGTTGAGCACAGAAGAGACAGAACTGTTGGTACATAGCGGAAGATTTTTGTCCTACTTGGAGGTGGTTGTTTTAAGAATACCTTCCCTCAAACTTTTATGTCAGAATTTGTCTTCCTAGATCTAACTTTGTCCCAAAGGTGCCCAACTTACACTAATCTTTGTTTTTATTTTGAGATGTGAGCTGCAAGAGGACCGGGGAGTGGGTTGAGGGTTGGGAGGTGGAAACCGCTTGGTGAATAATATCAGAGTGGCTTAGTTTTCCTTTCACATCAAGATCTTTTTTTTTCAGGACTGGGGGAGATTATCTGAGGTTGCAGAGCATATGAAATTAATTTGGAGGTTACAGAGATGGAAAGAGGGCATGGTTGAAAGGTGGCCCAAATAACCATGAATAAAGATTATTTTCTAAGAGGAAAATCAAGATGGTTAAAACACAGAATGTGTGAAGCTTGGATAAAATGTTAAGGATGACAAAAGCGGGTTGCTAAACTGTTGGCTGACTGATTTAACAAAGGTTGTGAGTGGTGGTTGAGTAAGATCTGAACTCAGGTCAGATGGTCTTGAGCTTCATTCATCTTGTGTCCTTGAGCAGCAAGTTACGTCTCCCCACCCCTTTTCTTATGTGTAAAATTAACATTATTTTAGAGTGTTTTGGGGAGAGGTTGAATGAGGTAACGCATATGATCTCTAAGCACAGTGTCTGGCTGGTTAGTATGTGCCGCTACTGCTGAGTGGTAATGATGGAATGTTGACGGAAAACTAAGAGAAAACAGAATTACTCTTAATCCTTTCCCTGGCTTTGCCTTTACCTTTTATATTAAAGAGAATGAACTTGTTTTCATTATGGAGGGCATAGCATAGACCATATAGAGATATAAAGAAGAAAACTACAGAAAAGTAGTGACAACTCACAGGTAGGTGCTATAAAAGTCATGTAAAATTGGAAGGGGTGGTTGTACAACCTATTTTTTTCTTTTTAAAGATTTATTTATTTATTTTAGAGAGCACGCATGAGCAGTGGGAGGGACGGAGGGAGAGGGAGAGAGAGAATCCTCAAGGAGACTCCCTACTGAGCATGGAGCCTGATGCAGGGCTCAGTCTCAGGACCCCGAGATTGTGACCTGAGATGAAATCAAGAGCTGGATGCCCAACCGAGCCACCCCAGTGCCTCCAACCTGGTCTTTTAAGATTCTTTCTAACTTGGAGATTGTCAGAAGTTGAATTGAGGAGAGTATCAAGAAAATCCCTATTGAACAAGTACCAAGTAGATTATATGTTGAACTAAATGGACAAAGCAAATCAGTTTAGGCTGTCCAGACAATTAACATTTTGTAGATTTTCTGATGCAAAAGAATCTTAATTCATCGTACAACTTTTCCTTTATCCCCAACATTATAGGTAATAAGTTGTTACCTATTCTTAAATGTAGGTTTTGGAAATATCCTTTATTCTAATAGTGGATTATCAACTAGATTGTTTAATATGAGTTCCAAAAATTGAATATAGAAGTATATTATACTCTTGATTATTCTGTGACCAATATCAAAATGTTTTCTGATTTTTTTGAGGTGGTAACGTATTGCAATGTGTCTGTGGTTTTTATCCAGCTGTAAAATTGTGATGAGCAAAAGGAGTGTCAAACTTGGTCTCAAGCCCACACATGTTAGAAACTGAGCTAAACAGTAGCTCTTTAACTGGAAGTCAGTCTGGTCTATAAATGGAGTTTAAAAAGTACCAGGGGATTTAGAAAGCAGTTCTGTTCTACCCTGGTGATATACCTTTTTATAGTAGAATATCATGGGATTGTTCTTTCTCCCAAGAGAGTAGTCTGGAGACATTGTAAAGATGGTACTGATTTAAAGAGGGTGACTTAGTTAAGATGGGAGGTTTGTAGCCCCATGTTCTGAATTGCTGTTTTCTTTGTGTCTGAAGGAGACAGATCAATTACTAGGGATGGAAGGCCTTATCCAAGAACAGAAAGGAAAAGGTATATATTTGAGGCAAGATTTATACTCTGAACCCTTCAGGTGATAGACTATAGAGTAGCTTATGGTTTTCCAGTTAGTCATTTTGACTTTAAAGCATTGCATAAAGATTTTGGTTCAATCTGAAATAGCTGAACAGTTGATAACCTTTTTATTACAGGTTTATGTTTCAGTTAAGAAATATTTAGTGGTGGGGCGCCTGTGTGGCTCAGTTGGTTAAGCGACTGCCTTCGGCTCAGGTCATGATCCTGGAGACCCTGGATCGAGCCCCGCATTGGGCTCCCTGCTCGGCAGGAAGCCTGCTTCTCCCTCTCTCGCTTCCCCTGCTTGTGCACCCTCTTTCACTGTGTTTCTCTCTGTCAAATAAATAAGTAAATAAAATCTTAAAAAAAAAAAAAAAGAAATATTTAGTGATATGGGTGCCTGGGTGGCTCAGTGAGTTAAAGCCTCTGCCTTCAGCTGAGGTCATGATCTCAGGGTCCTGGGACTGAGGCCCGTGTCAGGCTCTCTGCTCTGCAGGCAGCCTGCTTCCTCCTCTCTCTCTGCCTGCCTCTCTGCCTACTTGTGATATCTCTCTCTCTCTCTCTCTCTCTCTCTCTCTGTCAAATAAATAAATAAATAAATCTTTAAAAAAAGAAATATTTAGTGGTATACATAAAGTATTTTTCCTACATTAAAATGTCTAAAGCATTCTTCCTTGACTGTTAGACTTGTTGACTTCTTTTTTTTTTTTAAAGATTTTATTTATTTGTTTGACAGAGGGAGAGATCACAAGCAGGCAGAGGGAGTGAAGGAAACGGGCTCCCTGCTGAGCAGAGAGCCCGACGTGGGCCTCCATCCCAGGACCCTGAGATCATGACCTAAGCCGAAGGCAGAGGCTTTAACCCACTGAGCCACCCAGTTGCCTCTGTTGACTTCTTTGATGTTAGAGAAGTCAATGAGATTTCTAAAGCTGTAGAATAGTAACATTTTTTATCTTGTATCAGGTAAATGTGCATCCTAAACTACTAGGTGCCCTGTGGTTATCTAACATGGCCTGGTAGAAAGAATGATCATTTAAAGAGTAAGGTAGTGGTTTTCAAAATGTCCAGAATTCCATGGACTGTCTGTGACTTTCTCAGGAGTTCCATGAGGTTCTTTTTCCAATGACATGTATGTGTAAGACTGTATTTTCTATACGTACTTTAACCAGTGCAACATGGTGTGATAGATGTAATGCAGAATCATATATGAGAATCTAGTTGCTTTCTATTAAGTTAAACATTATAGAGATTTATAAAAATGGGGAAAAATGCCACTTTTCTTACTACCTTTTTTTGGAGAAAATAATAGTTTTTTTTTAAACTTATAAAACACAGGGTAGTATGTTTATTGTTGTTTTAAAACCAATTAAATATTTAAAAATTCTCCAGTTTTAATTTGTAATAAATATTGATAGATATGGCCCACATTTATAGGATGCTTAGAGTCCTGAATACTTTTTAAGACTGTACACTTATTCTAAGACCAAAAGGTATGAAAACCACTTGAGTAAGGCATCCCTGAACTGTTGACTTATTGCTACGCTCTTTTCCCACTACCATTCCCTCTTTCTTTGCCAACCTATATCTGAAACTTATTAGCCAAAAATAATTGGGAGTAGGATAGTTGAAAATATTCCTTTGAAAACAGTATTTTCTTTTTCTTTTTTCAATTTTAAAATTGGGAATAGATCCTTGGGGCTTAAAATTAGGATTTCAGCACGTTGATTTTTTTACAATTAAACTATGATCAGGAACTTTATTCTAGAACATTCTCCTTTATACGTTCTTTTTCTCCTTTCCTTTTGGAGGTACCATTTTCAACAGCTGAATTAACTGGTCAACACAGACTCTGCCAACTGAACAAAATGGCAACCAGTGAAGCTGACATATTTGCCAAAGTTTTTTTTTGGCAGATTTGAGTTATCCTATAGACAGACTAGTTTGGGGGACTGAATTTATAACTCTTCCATCTCCTACCCCCCCCCTGCCGTTTTCCATTTATGAGCCTAAATCAGTATTTTAATTTTCCTTTCATGATAATAATCTGTTAAAATGTCTTTTGAGGCAATGGGCTTTTATTTGCTTTGTGACAGGAAAAATGTCAGTGGTGATTGTCTTTTAGTTTTTTAGTTTTTTTTTTCCCCCAATAGTGAAAGGATTCTTCATTTTGAAGCTTGAAGCTTCTTAACTGCCGTCTTTTATTAGTACCTGAACTAAATTGTAGAGATTAAAATCACAAAGATGATAAATATTTTAATCTTGGAGTTTCTCTGGAGGTGTGTGTGTATGTGCTTGTGTATTGGGGCATGGAAGTGATTGCTAATTATTTAGAAGTTAAACTGAGCTGATTAATTCAGGAAAATCTGAATTTAACAGTATTAAATGTGCATCTAGTTGGTAGCAATTAATCAAATAGACTATAGAATCGGCTGTCTAGTAAGGAGACAGATGTTCAAAAGCACACACAAGTATCAGTACTTAACTATTAATTATGATAAGGTCCAGGAGAGTAAGGACCATGTTTGTGTATCTTTATTATTTTAAGTTCCTTTTTTCTTTTTTTTTTAAAAGATTTTATTTATTTGCGAGAGCAAATCAGAGAGCATGAATAGGGGAAGGGGTAAAGGGAGAGGGAGAACCAGACTCCCTGCTGAGCAAGGAGCCTGCCACGTGGCTTGATCCTTGATCGCAGGACCTTGATGACCTGAGCTGAAGGCAGACACTTAACCAACGGGGCCAAACAGGTGCCCCAGTATTTTTTTTTAAGATTTATTTATTTATTAGAGAGAGAGAGAGAGCATAGGGAGGGACAGAGGGAAAGGGAGAGAAGGAATCGCTAGTAGACTCTGAGCTGAGCTTAGAGCCCATCGAGGGGCTTGATCTCACAACTCATGATGTCATGACCTGAGCGAGATCACAAGTTGGCTGTTCAACCAACCCAGCCAGTCAGGTGCCCTTTAAGTATTTTTTAATTTTGAGTTTGGAGACCCTGTATCCTGTCAGATGGAAGTGAATGTTAACTGCTTCCCCCTCCCCCCACCACGATAACGTGATTGACAAAGAACTACTAGGAACAGAGATACTGGCTCCACCATTTTCTTATTCCTTCTGGTACTTTCGTTAATAATACGTTAAGTCTGTACTTTCTTTAATGGTTTTAGAACATCTATAATTTGGGGAGAGCTTCTTTTATAACATTCTTAAATCGACCCTCAAAAGTGTAGCACATGGCTGTACTCTTAAGCAAACCATGTCTACCTTTTCAGTAACTCCCACTCTTTCTGGAAGATTTTTCTTGAACTAGACTGTCATAGGAATGGAGACACACCAAATGAAGGCTCAAGTTATTTCTTGCTCTACTCGATTAAAACATTTTTTATAAGATGCGAATTTCAGTATATGCAGTCACTGACTTACAATGGTTCTTAATGATTTTTTGACTTTACCGTGGTGTGAAAGTGATAAACATTCAATAGAAACTACTTCACATTTTGGTCTTTGGATCTTTGGATCCTTTCCTTGGTTGGTGATATGTGGTACGATCCTCTCTCGTGACGCTGGGCAGTGGCAGCTTGCCACAGCTCACAGTCAGCCACAGTCACGAGGGTGAACAACTGATACACTGACTACCATTCTGTGTTTCATTCTCCGTACCATATTCAATTAACTTGAGATTTTCAATACTTTATAAGTCCTTGCCTTAGATGATTTTGCTCAACTGTAGGCTCATGTAAGTGTTCTGAGCACATTTAAGGTAGGCTAGGCTGGGCTATGATGTTTGGTAGGTTAGGTGTATTAAATGAATGTTCAACATTTGATATTTTCGACTTATGATGGGTTTATCAGGATGTGACCCCATCACAAGTAGAGGAAAATTTGTATTTTCATCCCATAAGTCAGTGAATTTTCTTGCATGATGCTAGGATGCATGTACCTCTTTTAGAGGTAGGCAGGCTAGTGCTCAAGACTGACATAGATGAATAATTGATTTAGAGTGGTGATAGAGGGGTGCCTGGGTGGCTCAGTTGGTTAAGCCGCTGCCTTCAGCTCAGGTCATGATCCTGGAGTCCCAGGGTTGACTCCCATATCAGGCTCCCAGGTCTGACCTTCTCCCCTCTCATGCTCTCTCTCTCTCACTCTCTCTCTCTCAAATAAATAAATAAATAAAATCTTTAAAGTGGTGGTAGACCAGTGCTGTGGGCTTGGAATCACTGCTGATCAGGAATGGTTTCACCAAGTGCTTGCCTTTTGAGGGAGGTAATGAATGACAGGAGGAGGGGGGTGGGTTGGAAAGGGGTAGAAGAGGAGGCTTAGGGCATTTGAGGCAGAGGGAACCAGCAGCATGCTTATGTTCAAAGTCATGGAGACAAGACGGTGATGGAGGGGTTAGTGTCCGGCTGTGATGGCCCTGGCATGCCACAGATCAGGGACTTGCCATAGACAGAGCTATGTGAATATGGACATGATTATATAATAACAACTGTAAAAGGGGTCACCCAAGTTTCAAGTGCTTTAAAAAAATATAAAAGGATACATAAATCTCTCCTTTACTTCTCTTGCTTA